>ML793412.1:231407-346055 GCA_009831015.1 Picea engelmannii
GTTCCTTGTTCCCTACACACACTCGACAAAGTATTTCAGCTATCACTCTGTTCTAACTTCATACTTTGGGGGGCTCTCTGTTACACATTATTTTCGTCATCCCTATGATAGTTAATGATGTAAACCTATCTATTGCCTTCAGAGGGGTCAGTGGCCTGAGTTCTTGAAGAGAGAAGGGAGAAGAACTTTTTCTGAGAAAAGAAGTTGCATTTTCCTATGTAAAAACCTCATAAAAAATGAAGTTCGCAGGTTGCTATATAGGCAGGGTGCGAGAATGACCCATTCTCGCAAGTTGCACTATAGCCAGGGTGCGAGGTGTTCGCAGGTTGTTCTATAGCTAGGGTGCGATAATTCCAGCACGTGGGAAAAATGAGCATTTTCTCGAATCTTCTAGAAGGAGAAGCTTCTATGGTGAGGTGGCATCCGAATGGTTTGGATCTTACTCGCTTTCATGATTTAGTGGGATCATCCTAACCTCCTCACCTTATCCTCTTCAACTTATAAAAGGAGAGGAGTTCTCATGGAGAAAGTTCACTTTTGTCTAATCTATATGTTGTGAAAGACTGTTTGATGATTTATGTATGTGTACTGGGACCTTGATGTGATAAATGCCAATCTAACACTAGGTTAGCCATATTATCTACTATTTGATTAAATTGTCTTGGAATATGTGTAAATGTGATGGAATCAAAATGTCGAGATAAAAGTCTAACTTGCAGGTATTTGTAGAAGAGGCAATGATCACAGACACGGTACACATTGTTAAGTTGAAGGACCATGAGTTGGGAATCTAGTAAAATGCTAAGGTGAAGAATATGGCAATGATTGGCCTTGGCAAGGATGGCAATGATTGGCCTTGGAAAGGAGGCCAATGATAGT
This sequence comes from Picea engelmannii, assembly GCA_009831015.1. Classification (NCBI taxonomy): domain Eukaryota; kingdom Viridiplantae; phylum Streptophyta; class Pinopsida; order Pinales; family Pinaceae; genus Picea; species Picea engelmannii. Next base: position 232,287 of record ML793412.1, read on the forward strand.
TGTGTATTTTTCTTGATTATTGGTTGTTGAACCCAAACATATGCCGCTGGAATGGAGCAGCTCATGTGAGGGGGAATAGAGATCCCAAGCAGCCGAAGCGAGATTTTGTGTCCACCGATTAGCTTCATTGGCGTAACCAATGTGGTAGGGTGATGGAAGAGGCATCTGCCAATAACAAAAATGGTAGATTAGACATAAGGCATGGAAAAAGGAAGATTAAAAATTCTACAAAAAAATGTACAAAAATAAAAAGCCTAGGGTAGAATGGCTACGCTCAGGCGTAAAATTTATTTAAGTACAACCCGTTGATGGGTTCTTTGAGAGGGTGGCCTCCAGGAGAGGCTAGAATGTATGTGCCTTTAGTGAGGCAATGTTGGATGGTGTAAGATCCATGCCATAATGACTCAAATTTTCCATGGCCGAAGGTATCATGAGAAATATCATAAGCAAGGACGAGGTCACCTTCGTTGAATGAGCGAAGACTGACATGACGATCAAAGGTGGCCTTTGATTGTTTCTTGGTTGCCTCATTATTTTGTAATGAAGATCAATGATCTTCATCCAATGACTCTAACTTCAGCAAACGCTGCTCCATTGGAGCAGTGTCGAGTAATATCTCAATAGCGGTGCCTAAGTTGAGAATTTTGCACTCGATGGCGAGAGTGGCCTCAACCCCATGGACTAGATGAAATGGTGTAAATCCAGTGGCAGTTTTAACTACCCTGTGATAAGTCCATAATGAAGAAAACAACATATGATGCCTGCTGTGCTACATATATGTCTAATATAATGCACTCATTAATTATCAATCCGGGATTCGTAATCAATAGAGTTACAAGACACCAGTAAGAAAGATAATTCCTAATGTCACGAGTATAGAATCAAACCAGATTATGTATGCTGGAAACAAATCGAAATAGCAAACTACAATGCACTTTGGTTGTCCTTCACAGAGAGGCTATCTATTCCATTATGGCACATGCAAGTATGAGATGGAATTGGTTTGATAGATCAACTCTGATGTCTGACCCAGAAAACTAACTATGCAATCCACACCTTCTAAAAGGAAATCTGATGCAGAAGCATCTCAAGCGAGCCAACGCGGAGACAAAGGACAACTGGAAAGGTGCCCAACACAAATTTTGAAATGTCTTGAAACATTTAATGAAACCATCAAGTGGAGGCACACTTGTATAATGTAAACGGACCTTGAGCAATCCACTCTCGTCCTTAGTAGGTAGAAGGCATTTATGGTAGTTAATGCAAGTAGATAGAATTCAATTCTAGATTAGACAGTTTAGAATGAGAGAGGGAAACGAGATATAGACACCCTCATTGTGTATTGTAACATAGAATAGAAGAGAAGAGGATAGAACATATAGAATGATATTATGCCAATTGAGAGCATAGAGCATAGAAGAGAAGAAGCAAGGAGTTGTGTAGTTGAATTCCATGTACAGAAGTTCTAGATTAATAAAAGAAGGCTTTGATTCAGACTCGTGGTGTTCAAATCTTCTCTGTGAATGCATTTTTGAATGATTATGCTCATGAATGTTTTACTCTTTCTGTCATGCAATTGATTTTATGCTATGTATGAATGATTTCTTGTTGAATGTTTGAAATGCCAGAGAGAGAGTAAGGGAAATGAGTTTCAATTGTTTCTCTATCTGAGCAAGAGTTCCTGCAAGGAGTGCAGTTGAATTGTATGCAAGGAGTGCATCGACAAAGGGTTCATAGGTTTGTCTCTGAAAGCTCAGATAAGGTAGATTTTGTTCTCATTCCCTCAGAAGTGCGGTTGGGCACAAGAGTCGTGCAAGGTGTGCACAGGCCAAGTAGAGTTTCAAGTTTTGTAACCTGAATGAAGTATTGAGAGACTGCTGCTGCAGGAGTGCGCAAAGTCGATGGGTTCCAATTCCTTGTAGTAACTAAGGAATTTTTCGCAAGGAGTGCGTGCAGGAGTCTTCTTCAAGACTCAGAGTTGGAGAAATTTTAGGAAGGATAAAGCCTTCAAAGTCATCGAAGGAAGCACAGGAAGCTTGTGCACTGAAAACAGTGAGAAAGCATTGCAAGTTGGGTCACAGGTGATTGAGTACCATGGGAAACCACTTTGGTAAGAAGTTGCAAACATCCTTGAGAAGGAAAGAAAGGATGGTCGGAATTCTCTGTGGAGAATTCATGAAGTCCCATGAGCTGTTAGATCTCGCGGAGGAGCCAGGCAGTTACAGTGAGTGTGGTTCAAGGAATTTAAGCTCAGAAGGAGCAGATTTGTAGATTCAAGCCGTAGGGGCCGTTGGATTTGCCCAAGAACTTCTATTTCGGGTTTTCGCGAGTGAAAGTTGAGGCCGAAGATGCAGAAGAGGAAGAAGAGGAAGTTGAGGCTGAACATGAAGAAGAGAAAGTTGCAGCCGAAGATGCAGCAAATGAACGCTTGATTAGGGCTATTGCAAAAATGGGTGCAAGAGAAAAAAATGGACATTCTAGTTTATGAGGGAAATCTGGATGTAGAGGAGCTTCTAGACTGGATTAGAGCCCTAGACACATACTTTGACTATGAAGATGTCGAAGAGGACAAGAAGGTCAAACATGCTGTCACAAGATTAAGGGGACATGCAACATTGTGGTGGGATGAACTACAAGTTGACAGACGCTGCAAAAGCAAGTAGAAAATCAAAAGCTGGGACAAGATGATTGCAAAGATGAAAGCGAAATTCATCCCTAGAGATTACCAGATTACTCTGTTTCAGAGAATGCAGAACCTGAGATAGAAACTGATGACAGTGAAAGAATACATTGAAGAATTCTATAGGCTGAACATCAGGGCAGGTCATCGGGAGAGCGATGATGAAAAAGTTGCTAGATACATGAATGGCCCGAGGTACGACATTCAGGATGAGATGAGCATGATAACCATCCAAATGGTGGAAGATGCTTATCAGATGGCTCTAAAGGATAAAGAGAAGCTGAGCCGAAAACAAGGTGATAGAAGTCGAGGCAGAAGTCAGCCCAAAGGCAAATCATTTGCCCAAGATAAAAATCATAAACCCAAGGAGGACTGGAAGAAACCTCAGACTCAAACTGAGAGAGGTGGAAGCTCATAGCAGGGGAAATATGCTGAACAGAGAGGGCAACATACCGAACAGAGAGGAGATTATGCTGATAATAATATTTTTCCTCATACCAGAGGTAGAGGAAGAGGAAGAGGTGGAGTAATAACCTGCTTCACATGTGGAAAGAATGGGCACAAGTCTTACAAGTGTCCAGATAAAAACAAAGAGAGTGGAGAGACTCACATCACCAAAGCACAGAGGCAGGATGTTGAGGTGGAAGATGCTGAAGGCGGAAGATCGTTGATGATGCGAAAAGCTCTTTTGACACCAGAGAAGGAGGTGGAGAGTTCAGTCCAAAGAAACAAACTTTTCCAGACTGCTTGCAAAACCAAGGACAGGGTATGCAAGGTCATTGTGGATAGTGGTAGCACAGATAATATCGTTTCTACAGAGATGGTAGAAAAGCTGGAGCTAGAGATGATTGATCATCCAAGCCCATACAGAGTTTCGTGGCTACAAAAAGGACATTAGGTAACTGTCACTAAATAGTGTTTAGTTGAATTTTAAGATAGGAGGATATAATGATAAAATATTCTGTGATGTTATTCCCATGGATGTTTGTCATCTATTGTTGGGTAGACCATAGCAATATGACAGGAATGTGATTCATGATGGGAGAATGAACACATACACCCTAGAGAAGAATGGGAGAACTCACATGTTGCTTCCAATCAAGGATAAGGAGGTGAAACCAGAAGTAAGTAACACAATACTTCTCATGAGTGGGAAGGAACTTCTTACAGAGGTTAAGAAGAAGGAGGATCCACAACTCATTGTGGTCAGGAAACCGAAGATTGTTTTGACCAGCACAAGAGTGGATGATTTACCAGAAGAAGTTTATGAACTATTGGAAGAGTTCGCTGACATAGTAGTGGACGAACTACCTCATTCATTGTCACCAATCATAATTGTGAGTCATCACATTGATCTCATACATGGAGCCATTTTTCCAAACAAAGCCGCATACAAATTGACGCCGCAGGAGAATGAGGAGGTCAAAAGACAAGTCCAAGATTTGTTGGACAAAGGATTGGTTAGGGAAAGCTTGAGTCCGTGTGTTGTTCCAATAGTACTTAGTCCAAAGAAAGATGGAGGCTAGAGGATGTGTACTGACTCAAGGGCGATCAATAAGATAACCATCAGCTACAGATTTCCATTGCCAAGGATGGATGATCTGATGGATTGCTTGAGTGGAGCAAAGTATTTTTCAAAGATTGATTTGAAAAACGGTTATCACCAAATCCGCATGAGAGAAGGTGATGAGTGGAAGACAACATTCAAAACCAATGAAGGGTTGTATGAATGGCTTGTTATGCCATTTGGCTTAAAAAACGTGCCGAGTAATTTCATGAGGTTGATGAACAAAGTCCTAAGGGAGTTGATCGGAAATTTTTTTATCGTATATTTGGATGACATACTGGTTTTCAGTAAAACAGTGGCAGAGCATCTGAAACATTTGGCTATAGTGATGGAGAGGTTACAGCAGGAGAAGTTGTTGATAAACATGAAGAAATCCTCATTCATAAAGACATAACTCATTTATCTGGGGTTTGTTATTTTTGCGGAAGAGTTGAGGATGGATCCGGATAAGGTGAAGGTAATCAAGAATTGGCCATCACCGAAGAATATCTTTGAGGTGAGAAGTTTTCAAGGATTGGCTAGTTTCTACTGAAAAATCATTAGGAATTTCAGTGGAATTAGTGCACCAATGATGGATACAGTGAAGAAGAGACATAATTCTTTTCACTGGACAGAAGAGGTTGAGAAAATATTCAATTTGTTGAAGAGGAAAATTACGGAACAACCAATTTTGGTGTTGCCGGATTTCAAAAAGACATTTCAAGTAAAATGCGATGCAAGTGGATTTGCAATAGGGGCAGTCCTGAGTCAAGAAGACAGGCCGATAGCATACTTTAGCGAGAAGCTAAATGAAGTGAAAGTGAAATACTCCACTTATGACAAGGATTTTTATGCTATCATTCAGGCATTGAAGAAATGGAGGCATTACTTGATCCCGAAAGAGTTTGTCTTATATAGTGACAATCATGCACTGTAGTTTGTGACTCAATAGGAGAAGTTGAATCAGAGACATGTTAAATGGGTTGAATATATGCAAAATTTTACTTTTGTGATTAAACATATTTCTGGTACTGCTAACAAAGTCGTTGATGCTTTGAGCATAAAGTGTTTGCTATTGCAGGAGTTCAAAGTCAAAACATTGGGTTTTGATGATCTCAGGGACATGTACAGAGATGATCCGGATTTTAAAGAGGCATACGAAGCAGCTGAGAATCCAATTCTCGGAGATAGAAGCCAATGGACAGAATACATGATCCAGGAAGGATTATTTTTTAAAGGTAATCAACTTTGTAATCCAAAATGCTCCATGAGGGAGAATTTGTTGAAGGAGAAACACAATGGAGGATTGGTAGGACACTTTGGTCATGACAAGATGTTCACAAAATTGAATGAGTCATATTTTTGGCTGGGAATGCGAGCAGACGTCAAGAGATTCATGGATAGATGTAGAATTTTCCAGCATTCGAAGGGCAGGAGACATAATGCAGGGTTTTATCAACCGTTACCCATACCTGAGAGGCCGTGGGATGCAGTCAACATGGATTTCATATTGGGGTTTCCAAGAACACAAAGAGGGTTTGACTCAATCTTTGTGGTGGTGGATAGATTTTCCTAGATGGCACACTTCATTCCATGTCAGAAGACCAGTGACGCAACTCACATTGCGAATCTATTTTTCAAAGAAGTCATTCGACTTCACGGCTTACCAAGGAGCATAGTTTCGGATCGAGACACTAAGTTCGTAGGTCACTTTTGGAGGACTTTATGGAAGAATCTGGGAACTAACTTGTCATTTAGTTTGGCTTATCATCCTAAGATGGATGGATAAACAAAAGTGGTAAACAGAAGTCTGGGAGACTTGCTGAGAAGCCTGGAGACAGAACACCATAGCCAGTGGGACAACATATTACCATAGGCAAAGTTTTCTTATAACGACTCAGTTAATAGAAGCACGGGGCAAAGTCCATTTCATATTGTCTATGGCATGAAGCTAAGAGAAATTTCTGAGCTGAGAGATTCAGAACAGACTGCAACTAGGAGCACTAGTGCAGAAGATTTCGCAGAAGCGATGAAGGAACTTCACAGCCAGGTGAAGGATCGATTGCAGAGTTTAAGCCAGGAATATAAGTGCAGAGCAGATCAGCATAGGAGAAAACTTCAATTTGAGGTTGGTGATTTGATTCCGGCACATTTGAGAAAGGAAAGGTTCTCGAGAGGAATGTATAATAAACTAAAGATGAAGAAAATAGGATCGTGTAAGGTCTTAAAGAAATTTGGGGCAAATGCTTATGAGATTGAATTACCCGATGGGATAGGAATTTCTCTGATATTCAATATCTCATATTTGTACCCATATAAATCTGAGGAAGCAGGGACAAAAAATAAACAGCCAGAGGTCCAGTGGACAAAATAGATGCTAGTTGTAGAAAAGCCGCAGATGGAGTGCATATTGGACAAAAGAGTGAGCAAGAAGACCAGGCGAAAGCAATACTTTGAATATTTGTTTAAGTGGAAAGGCCATCCATTTGAATATGCCAGCTGGGAGAACAAAGGAAATATCCAGAGGCATGGACACACCATACGCGAGCTCATGGATAGGAGCCCATGAAAATTTTCAAGAGAGGGAGTATGATGCAGGAGCATCTCAAGCAAGCTAGCGCAGAGACAAAGGACAGCTGGAAAAGCACCTAGTGCAAATTTTGAAATGTCTTGAAACATTTAATGAAACAATCAAGAGGAGGCACACTTGTATAATGTAAATGGACCTTGATCAATCCGCTCTCGTCCTTAGTAGGTAGAAGGCATTTATGGCAGTTAATGCAAGTAGATAGAATTCAATTCTAGATTGGACAGTTTAGAATGAGAGAGGGAAACAAGATATAGACACCCTCAGTTTGTATTGTAACATGGAATAAAAGAGAAGAGGATAGAACATATAGAATGAGATTATGACAATTGACAGCATAGAGCATAGAAGAGAAGAAGCAGAGAGTTTTGTAGTTGAATTCCATGTACAAAAGTTCTGGATTAATACAAGAAGGCTTTGATTCGGACTCATGGTGTTCAAATCTTCTCTGCGAATGCATTTTTGAATGATTATGCTCATGAATGTTTTACTCTTTCTATCATGCAATTGATTTTATGCTATGTATGAATGATTTCTTGTTGAATGTTTGAAATCTGAGAGAGAGAGTAAGGGAAATGAGTTTCAATTGTTTCTCTATCTGAGCAAGAGTTCCTGCAAGGAGTGCAGTTGAATTGTTCACAAGGAGTGCGTCGACAAAGGGTTTAGAGGTTTGTCTCTGAAATCTCAGATAGGGTAGCTTTTGTTCTCATTCCCTCAGAAGTGCGGTTGGGCACAGGAATCGTGCAAGGTGTGCGCAGGCCAAGTAGAGTTTCAGGTTTTGTAACCTGAATGAAGTATTGAGAGACTACTGCTACAGGAGTGCGCAAAGTCAACGGGTTCCAATTCCTTGGAGTAACTAAGGAATTTTCCGCAAGGAGTGCATGCAGGAGCCTTCTTCAAGACTCAGAGTTGGAGAAAGTTCAGGAAGGATAAAGCCTTCAAAGTTGTCAAAGGAAGCACAGGAAGCTTGTGCACTGAAAACAGTGAGAAAGCGTTGCAATTTGGGTCGCAGGTGATTGAGTATCGTGGGAAACCACTTTGGTAAGAAGTTGAAGATGTCCTTGAGAAGGAAAGAACGGATGGTCGAAATTCTCTCTGGAGAATTTGCGAAGTCCCATGAGCCATTAGATCTCGCGGAGGAGCCGGGGAGTTACAATGAGTGTATTTCGAGGAATTTAAGCTCAGAAGGAGCAGAGCCATAGATTCAAGCCATAGGGGCCGTTGGATTTGCCCGAGAACTTCTATTTCGGGTTTTCGCAAGTGGAAGTCCCAAAATCTTGGCAACAGGACTCACGAAATCATGAAACGCGAAGTCCCGAAGTGCCGAAAGGATTGCGTGGGCCACAGAATCAGTAGGGTGGACAGGTGGTGCACTATCGACATGGAAGTCAAACTCCATGACCATTTCGGGGTTTTGTGGGGTGAAGACCCGAATTCTTTGCATTAGGATTTGTGAAATCGTGAAGTCCGAAGTCCCGATGGAACGAGAGGCTGTTGAAAGGTCAAATCTTGCGAGCATATCAGGTTTTGGGAAATCAAGGAAATGAGTTGCTTGACATCGCGACCGCCAAAATCGCAATAAGGAGAAATCTAAAATAGAGAGAGAAAAGGTCAAGCGTTGACTGTTTTCAGGTTTTCGGAGATTGAGAGACAAGGCGCTTGACCACCAGATTCGTGAAAGTGCGAAGTCTGATATCCCAAAGTATAAGGGGGAATTTCTTGAAGTAAATTGTGGGTGAATATTTCCCGAAAGGTAAATAGAGGAGTCATTTCCAAGAGCTCTTCGGGCCAGTGGAAGAGGAAAGATCCTGTGCACATGACCTTCCGACCTGCGGGTTGTGGAGAGGATCGCGCGTCATCAAAATCAAACATCAATCAACATAGCAGGGGTAGTTCAATAGTCAATATGTTGGTTCTGCTGTGGTTCACAATGAACTTCACTAGTTCTTATCCAAGTAGTGTTGACTATTGCTGCCAACATCTATGATCACTCAAGGAAATCAAATTCATGAGAAATAGAAACAAAGCATATGCAAAAACAGAGCAATTAAAGATCTCTAAACAATTATAGAATGGAAATCTTAATCTAAGTTGTACTGTTGTCATCTAACAGAGTTAAATATTTAGCCAATTCAATGTTTATACTACTGAAAACAAACACTAATGCTAATCTACGAAGAGGCTGACCTTTGTTGGGCGGTGGGCCTTTGCTGCTTCAACAGGTCAGCTATTGAAGCCTACAGGAAGCTTTCTTTTAACACACAGATTACTCTCACTCACACTTCAAAACATAAGATCAAAACTCTCTTTAACAACTCAACTCATTCTTAATCATAGATAATCAGAATATGGAGATAAAATGACATTCCATTAATCTTCACTCAGAATATGTTCTGTACTATCATACGTTGCTTACATATTAATGACATTCTAACTCTCCTACTCTTCTACCATCCTTGCCATAGCTATTTAATAGTCTGAATCGTGAAACACAAGGAGGTGAAGTGATTTTCAAATCAATCAATTATTAAGTTTAATCATTCGGTTACATCTTTAGCTTCATCCTCATGACACGAAGTGCATGAGAATGAGGCAATCAACAAACTATCCTTATCATAGCAAATATATGTCCACCAATTGGCTTAGGCGAGATCTGGAACTTAACTTAGTGCATTAGGCTCTTCCATATTAGTACCAGATCGTAACAGGTAGATGGTACCAGATCATGACAGTGCGCAAAAGGTGGTACCGGATCATGACAGAGCGTGGCCATTGGTACTGGAACATAACAGAGCATGGTCGTTGGTACCATATCACAACAGGTAAGATTTAGTACCGGATGTGTTTGGTACTGGATCAGACAATAGTAGTCTTGGTGCGCAGGTACCAGATCATGACAGAGCTAGTACAGGAACGCTAGACATCCAGAGGTCAAAGATTCACATATGACAAATCAAGCATTAGTACATGAAATATGTAATTCCTTAACTCAATAAACCACAAAATGCATGAACTAACCATATTTTACCTTATGACCTTATTACTGGCAATTGGTAGCATTCTTGTCATTCATTCAAGCTTTAGGTAGGCCAAAAAGGTATAGGTGAAGAGTATAATAGGGAAATGGGAATGTCAATTTCAAGTCTCAACATTCCCCCATGCCAAAATCATTGCATGTCCTCATGCAACTGAAAACAAAACCCAAAATGTTTCAAAACTTGAGACTGTGTTCTTTACTTTGATGGTTCAATGATGTTGATGGATGAAGCCTCTTCTCTTAGCTCCCTTTTGATGAACCTAATGTATTGTAGGAGTCGTAGTACCTTCTTGAGATTCTTAGAGGTCTCTTCATGGTTGTCTTGAATTTGTTGGCTGGTTGCTTTCAAATGCTTATTTTCCTTTTTGATATATCTACCCAAGAGTTGATATTCCTTTACTTCCAGTTGGAGTTCCTGATTTTGTTTTTGTAATTCCCCAATCCTTTTCTTCATTTGTTCTTTTGTCAAGTTCTTTGTTGATTCTAACATTGCTGGTTGGGTGCACTCCCTTTCCTCAACTTCCTCCCTCATCCCACATAAAGTAATAGTGGCTTGCTCCTCGGTCAGACTAGGGATGTCATCTTGGATTGGTAAATCCTCAGAAGGGGAGGTAAGGTCGATTGGATCTTCCTGTGTATGAGGACTGACTATTGTTTTTCCTTTCTTTTCCATGCTCCTCATAGTTCTTTTACAAGGAGGTACCAGATCAGGGATGCTCACAGACTTACTTTTCTTGTTCTCTAACTATGAAATGGTGACAGGGGGTTGTGCCACAAACTGTTTACTTTTAGTTTTTGAGCTATGCTTCCTTTTCTTCATCATTTTCTGATGGTCCTCTTTCTCAACTACCACCGTTGAAGTCTCTTCTACTACTTTGTTTTTACCTTTTGATTCAGAGCTTTTAGAAGTCCTATTGACTATGGAAGAGGACCCTGCCTTTTCATGTTGGCTCACTGCCCTAGATGATGGTGGAGTTGTCTTATCCTTCTTGCTCTTTTTCTCTTCGGGTTCCTTACTTTTATTTGGACCATGCTGGGTTTCCTCCACATATTTGTTTCCTATGGGAAGGTGTTGTGTGATAAGGGTTTTCCAACTAATCCTCTGTTTCCTAAGCTCATGCAAAACTAGCATTTTATTGAAACCTTGATGGTAGATGCTAGTCTTTTCTATTTTGGAGATGGATTTAACACCTCTTACCATTTTATTCAAACTCATCCATAGAAAATATGGAAAATCGATTTCAGGGCCTCCTTCAAAATGCAATAGGAGCCTAAGGTGATAAATGAAAGTCACGGCATACCTGCCTTCACAGGTGACAAATCGTTGAAGACTGGTAATCATTGGATGGCATTCTTCTTTGATGTAGTTTCTAGGGATCCCTTTCTTCCAGTCAGGGTGCTGATGATCTACCTTCAAGAATTGTTGGCACATCTCTTTGTTAATTCCTACACCTTTGAAGTATTTAGCTCCTCTGATAGGAAGTCCCATAACCTCCCTTATGGTTTCTTCATTAATTGTCAGTTGTAGATTGCCTATACGTGCCATCTCTCCATCATAACCTTGTATTAATTCTTAAGATATCTTCTCATTCCAGCCTGTAAATTTTTTCAGAAAAGTTATCCACCCCAATCTAGCATATTTTTCTTGACATAATTGGTATTCCTCAGTTTCCCTATAAATTTGGAAAACTAGTTTGTGTCTAGTAATGACCATCGTTATAAGTTGAGAAGAGGATTGGGTTGTAGCACAAGGGTTCAGTTAATTGAAGGGTTTGGTGCTAGAAAGGAGCAAGCTCAGAACTAGAGAAAAGCTCACAACAAGGGGAAATATGGTGATGGTGTTGCGAATGGTAAGTTTAAGTGAGGGTGTTGCAAGGAAAAATTATGACCAAATGAGGCTTAACTGGATGGCTTCGCCACCAGATAAGCCATTTCATATCTACCCATTGCTATAATGATGAGGATAAGATGTCGGGTATCAGGCATCATTTTGGAATAGGTGATTGGACTTTTGGGGGGTGAAATTAATGTTAGATTGTGGTTCATGATATACAATGGGTTCATGAATTGTTTAAGGACATAATATATTCGTGGCTTATCATTGTTATGCATGCTTCATATTTTGATATGATTTTTGCCTTTAACCATGTTCAAGAGATATGAGAGGATTAATTAGGTTTAGGCATATATGTATGAGGGATAGGCGCATGGGTTTAATGCTAAGGTCAAAATATCTAGTGTGTCTTTTCATACTTATTGTAGTTTTATGAGCATAGGAAAATAAATACCATGTTACCTTTGCTTTCACCTTTGTATGATCGATGCTCATAGCATGTGTTACTGCTTGTAAATTGTCAGGATTCATCCTTTTAGACTGAAGCTTCTTGAAAACTTGGTATGGGAATGTCCTGTACCTCTGTTATTCTGTGCTTATCTTCTTTGTATTTGGTTCTGTAGGTGGATTATATGAGTCTGGAAAAGAGTTTAGAAGGGTCTCTTTGACCTTCCTCCATGTCGAAGATGTTGTATATCTGTAGGCAAAAAGATTCAATCATTTTATATCATAATGGAGAAAGATGATAAGAGAAAAAAGAAACCAAACAAATTTTAGAAGTACAAATTATCACTTATCATATGATCTCATGCCAAAAAAATGAAATTGCCCTTCTTTTAATGGATTATTGATAGAGGTAGCATTCAGCAGTGAAATAGGGGAATATATATGTTTGCATCTCATGCCAAAAAAATGAAATTGCCCTTCTTCTAATGGAGTATTGACAGAGGTAGCATTCAGTAGTGAAACAGGGGAATACATATGTGTTTTCCAAAAGAACAGATCCCACCTAACTTGCTTCAAAGATTTACTATCATTGGTTGTTATAGATAAATTTCACAATATAAATAGGTCAGACTCCCTAGTTAGGGCTCCACTCTTAAGAAGTTTCCTTATTAGATAGTGTAGTCTTTAGATGTCAGACCGGTAAGTTGAATTAGGGTGATTCTCAAATGGACATTTGCTAGAAGAATTATATTGCTGATTCATCTGGAATTTTGTATCTCATGAAAGCCAATAATGACCTTTACTCTAAAAGTGGATTTTTCAATCAGACAAGTATAGATGAGACATGTTTCAACTAGAACCCACTGCCAACAAACCTGTTCAGTACTCCGGTGGGGTAGTTATGATAATTAGTGAGAGGTTCCTTCCCCAGGAAGAATGCCCCATTTCCAACAGGCCTGTTCAGTACCCTGATGGGTTTGCCTAGTCATACCATAGACTGGTACCCGCTGCCAGTAGACCTGTTCAGTATCCCGACGGGTTAGTCTCTTAAACCCTTTTTCCATTAGAGGATTCTTGTCCATAGTCACCTATTTTGGTTTGTATTAAAGAGTGCTTTGCATGGTGACAGGGGAGGCTCATCTGAAAACCTTTTTATAGGGTGGGATGGTATTGGGTTGGAAGGCATATACTCTTCTTTTGTATGTCTTTTAAATATTTGTTTGAAGGAAAAATAAACTTTTATGCACATTATTTCTTTAAAGTGATCCAGATGTATAATTTTGTCTGAATTTGTCCATAAGAGAATGACCTAAAGTTTCCTTGGGGTACTGGTACATCCTCTGCCATAAAAGTTTTGGTATTTTTCCCATGGTAGAGAGTGTTCATATACTCATATGTTACTCTTTAATAAGATAATCCAATGAATACTATTGAAGTCTGGTTAGGGTGAGATAGTTGCTTATAGGCTAATATATTTTTTCCTTTAAATCATGCTAAAATACTGGGTAAAGGCAACTTCTAGTATTTAAAGTGGATTATGGTTCTTTGAGAAATCATAGGTAAAGATTGTGTCCCTCTTTTTTTCTTTTTTTTAAGCAACAGAACCAAAAGAAATTAAAGTTCTTCTCAGCAACAAAACCAAAAGAGATTAAAATACTTCTCAGCAACAGAACCAAAAGAAATTAAAATAGTTCTCAGCAATAGAACCAAAAGAAATTAAAGTTTTTCTCAACAACAGAACCAAAAGAGATTAAAGTACTTCTCATCAATAGAACCAAAAGAAATTAAAATAGTTTTTAACAATAGAACCAAAAGAAATTAAAGTTTTTCTCAGCAACAGAACCAAAAGAAATTAAAATACTTCCCTTTAGTTGTCAATAGAAGGGCTGCCATTTGATAGTGCTTTTGGCTTCATGGTTCCATCTTAAGTGGTTGTTGCATGGCTTCATACTTCAGATTAATTGACATAAGATTTTGAAATATGCTTTGTCAATATGTCTTGATAGTACTGTAGAAGGACATAATCTGGTACCGGACTGGTACTGGACCAGAACAGGATTTCTGGTACCGAAACAGAACAAAATATTGTTGATGCCTACAAGTGATGTTTAGAAAGTTCATGAAGGATCAAATAGATTATAAAAATTTTCTTACAAAAGAAAATAAAATTTGCGAAAGTAGAACAAAAGGAGGTAAGAGTCTTTTGTTACCTTTAGCTTATTAACAAAATTTGATCCACACCTATGTACAAAATGTTTCAAATAAACCAATCAATCAATGTGGGTCAGTAGGAAGATCTCCTTCCGTACTGATCATCTGCATGTCTGAATTCTGTAGTATACGAGTTAGGAATTCTTTTTTTGACAGAGGTTTGTTGTAAAATCGCAACCAGTGACCATTCACAAGTAGTGGTGTCTATTGTTCATCAATTTTATTTATCCTGATTGAACATTATCATAGATAGTGTCAATTTTGTAAGGTCCCATCCAACAGGTGGTTAACTTACCTTTGAAGTTCTTGATCTGCTATCATACAATAGGGCCCAATCTCCTTGTTGAAAATTTTTCTTTTTGAGATACTTGTCATGCCATTTTGTTCTTTGTTCTTGAATGAGGGTAGTCCTTTGAAGTGCTTCCTGCCTAGTTTCATCCAACTCATTAAGATGCAAGAGTCTTTGTTGTTGGCCTTCATCCAAGTTCATGCCAAATTGTACTATAGTCCTGAAGGTTTTGATCTGAAATTCTATGGGGAGAAGAACCTGCTTCCCATACACTAAATCATAGGGTGTATGTCCTGTTGTATTCCTCTAGGTGATTCTATAAGCCCATAAGGCTTCTAATAATCTGTCAGCCCAATCCTTATGGTGTAGCTGTACTGTTTTGGTAAGAATGGACTCAATAAATTTGTTGGTGGATTCTACTTGTCCATTTGCTTGTGGATGATAGGGTGTAGATTTCCTGTGTTTGATTTGGTACTGTTTTGTAATAGCTTTGACTAGATGAGAGGTAAATTGAGTTCCCTGATTAGTTACAATTTATCACGGTACATTAAATCTAGTAAAGATTTCATTAAAAAGTAAATCTACCATGGATTGTTCACTTGCAGTCAGTAAAGCCTTTTCTTCAACCCATTTAGTCACATAGTCAGTGCATATAAGTATATACTTTTTCTTTTTAGATGCAGGGTTAATGGGCCCTACAAAATCTAATGCCCATTTCTCGAATGGTTCAATGAATATTTGGGCTTGAAGTGGCATTTGGTCTTGTGCAGTAGGCTTACCCATTCATTGACATTCATCACAATTGGATACATAGGTTTTAGCATCTCTGAAAATATGAGGCCAGTAGTAACCTGATTGAAGAACTTCGTAAGGAGTCCTTTTGTCTGCGAAGTGTCCTCCACAAGGGCCATCATGGAAAGCTTGTAAAATATCATGAATTTCATCTTCCCTTACACATCTCCTGATCACCAAATCTGGTCCTGTTTTGTAGAGGCAATCATCGTGCCACATGTAATTTTCACTTAGTTGAATTACTTTCTTTTTTTCTCTAGGAGACAATTTCTAAGGCATCTTCCTTGTCAGAAGATAGTTAGTGACATCTGCATACCATGGAGTGAATGTAGAAATAGAAAATAAATTTTCATAAGGAAAGGTATCTTCTACTGGTGCATTATCTCCCAGATGAATCATTCTAGATAAGAAATCAGCCACAAGATTATCTTTACTAGGTCTATCAATAATGTTGATATTAAACTCTTGTAATAATAAAAGCCATCTTGTAACTCTAGGATTTGTTACCGGTTTGTTCATTAAGAATCAGATGGATGAATGATCAATGTGTACAAAATCTTGATATCCTATAATATAGTTTCTAAATTTATTGATAGCATGGACTATAGCTAGCAATTCCTTTTCTGTGACCATATAATTAACTTCAGCTGGAGACAGATTTTTACTGACGAAGTAAATAGCATAGGGAATTTGATTTTCTCTTTGTCCAAGGAATGCCCCAAGGGATGTGTCTGAGGCATCGGTACAGATATGAAAAGGAAGGGACCAATTTGGTCCTCTTAATACAGGGGTAGTTGACAATTTCTGTTTTAGAATTTCAAAAGATATTTGGCATTCATCATCCCACTTAAATTCAGCTTCTTTGGATAATAATTTAAATAAATGGGTAGCTAGGATTGTAAAATTCGGAATGAATCTTCTATAGTAGCCAGCATGTCCTAAAAAGCTGTAGATTTCCATTTGTGAGGAAGGTATTCTGATTTGTGTGATGATATAAATCTTTGCCGGATCAACTCTCATGCCAGAATGGGAAATGTGATGTCCCAAAACAATACCTTTAGTGAGCATAATTTTTTATTTTTCATTACTTAAGGAAAGGTTAGTTTCCTTACACCTAATCAAGACTTTTTCTAAACTGGCCAATGCTTCCTGGAAGTTTTTTCCATGGACTGTAAAGTCATCCATGTAGACTTCCACACAATCATTGGTCAAGTAAGAGAAAATGGCTAGGACAGCTCTTTGAAAAGTGGTTGGGGCATTGCAAAGTCCGAAAGGGAGAACCTTATAAGCATATGTGCCCCAAGGGTAGGTGAAAGTGGTATTTTCCTGGTCTTCAGGTGCTATTTGTATCTGGTTGTAACCACTAAACCCATCCAAGAATGAAAATTACTTCTTTCTGGATAGGGTATTCAGCACATGATCAATAAATGGTAAGGGAAAGTAATCCCTATGGGTGGCTTTGTTTAACTCCCGAAAGTCTACACATATCCTCCACTTACCATTTTTCTTGGGGACTATGACAAGTGGAGATACCCATTGACTATCTGAAATGGCTTATATGAGATTGGCTCGGAGGAGTTTTTGCAATTCCTCTTTCACAATATCTTTAAGGGTTGGATTCATTCTTCGCTGAGGATGTCTGACTAGTCTAATTTGGTCATTAGTGCAGATATGATGTGTGCATGTATCAGGGTGAATGCCTTTCATGTCTACATAATCCCATGCAAAGGCATCAAATTGTCTTTGGAGCATTTCAATCACTTGTGTCTTTTGTTCTGGTTCCAAACTAGAGTTGATATACAAGGGTTTTCTTGGGCTAATATCAACAAGTTCAATAGTTTCTTCCTTATCTAAGGAGGCTGGTGATAAAGTTTATAATTGAGTGATATCAGGGTGCCAAGTTTGTTGAAATTCGGAACTAAAAATATGCGACAATTTTGCAAAAGACCTTGGGTATTCAATGCAATTTGTGTCAGCCAAAAATAAGCTTAAGACTTGTTCATGTGATTGTTCTTGTATTCCTCTTACTTGTTTAAGTGTTAATAGAGGTCTGATGTAATCTTCCTCTCCATAAGGATTTTCTAACCAAATAGGTATTTCCTGTGCCGATTGGGCAACAGGGAAGAGAACAAGTTTTTGGTTATGTGTGCCATTGGATATAGTCATCTCACCAGATCGATAGCTGATAAAGGCATCTACTGTGGCTAGCCAAGGGTGGACAAGAACCACAGGGTGTCTTGGTTTGGAGGATGATTTAGAATAGATGACTAAAAATTATACTAGATATTCCCAAGAATCTAGGGCGACTGTGACATCATCTAGACTTCTTGCAGGGCTAATGACTAACTTATCTGCCAACTCGATCATGGTTTGGGTTGGTCTTAGCTGATTGATTTGGAGCTTCTACATAGTGTCAAAATGAATTACATTAATAGATACACCCAAATCAATGAGTGCATTTGGTAGAGAAATTCCATTGATTTCAATAGTGACAACTGGGTTTCCAGGATCATTATATTTGTATGGCATTTCAGAAATGAATTCAGATAATTGTCCCACTACCTGAACAAGGGGAAGTTCCCTCTTATTCCTTCCTAGTTTCTTAATGCAAAGATCCTTTATAATTTTGGCATATATAGGGATATCCTTAATAGCTTGTAGTAGAGGTATTTTTATGCACACATTTCGTAATTCATCTTCTATATCTCTCTGCAAGGGTGGGTCAGGTTTCTTCATAACAATCTTTCAGGTAATGTGGAAGATTAATTTGTTGGGGTACTCATACAGACTAAGAAGTGATTGGGATAGGAGGAGATGCCTCTTGTTCTACAGGGATGGTTTGAGTGTTTTCTTCCTCAGAATGATTATTATTTTCTTCCTGAATTATTACTGCAGGATTTGATTGGTTTACAACTTTCCCTGATCGTAGTTGAATTTCATAGGTGGGAAAGGTTTGAACTTCTGTATTCTGCACAGGGTGGGTGGGTCGATTATTGGGGTTAGGGATTGGCTGGGCAGGTATTGTTGTTGGTCTCGAAGGATTGTGGGCAGCTTGGTTTTGCGGTTGTTGATTGGGATTTATAGATACTTGTTGCTGCTGATTAGGATTCAAGGGGGTTGTAAATTGTTGTTGTATAGGAGGTGGGAGTAAAGCTTGCATCTGTGGTGGGTTGAATCCAAGTAGTAATTGGGAAATGTTTGTAGGGTATTGTGGATATGTAGGGTAAGAGGGATTTCCATACATAGGTCCCCTCCAACCTTGTTGCCAAGGCTGAGTTTGTTGAGGTGTCCATTATGGATAAGTCATTGGGGAAGGACCCCATTGTTGTTGTTGATATTGTGTATTAGGATCATAAAATGTATTGGGATTTTGGGCTCTCCAAGGTCTTCTAGAAGGGTATGGATGTTCTTGTGAGACTCCTCCTCCCCTATACATGGCTTGTAGTTCAAGCAAGGTTGGACACTCAAACGTGGGGTGTTCTAGTGTAGACAGACCGTAGATGTCTATGACATTTAGTGGGCATTCTTTCTCGTTGTTTTGCTTCTTTCGGCATATATGAAAAAATATTGCTAAAGCATCTTATTTTTGTTTCTTTTTCAGTTTCAAAGTATCTAATTGGTTACTTATTTTGCTCAATATGTTTGTTTTAAAGTTCTCCAATAAGTTTCCTAACTCAGTTTTGGTGACAATCCCTGAACTTTGTTTTATATTTCTGCTAAAAGGATCTCTTGGTCCTTTGCCTGTTTTAGCTTGTCGTCTTGAGTATCTCCTATAGTAATCTGCAATTTTTGAAAAAGGTTTTTGGTGTACATCTCCTAAAATCAACAAGTTTAAAACTTCTATGCAATCATCCCTAAGACCTTTCAAGAATACAGTTCTTACTACAGTTGGGTCTGAGGTGAATAGCTTTGACTTTTGATAGTTGTATAACAAACTTTCTAAGTAGTCTTCAGGACTTTCATCTTCTGTTTGATGCATTTTAAAAATGTCATTTTTAACATTATCCTTACAATAGTCTTGGTATTTTCATAAAAATGTGACTTTCATTTGATCCCAAGAAAGGATTGTATTTTATCCTAAGCTCATGAACCATCTTAAGGCTGAATCTTTCATTGTAGTAGGAAAAATATTAAGTTTTTGGGCATCGTCTGAGTAGTTATAGATTCTACATAATATGTAAAACTCAAATAAAAATAAATCTGGATCTTCAGTTGACATACCTCTAAAAGTGGGTAACGATGATAGTGGGATATTCTTCATGCTGATGTTTCTAGAAATATCCAAGATTGGAAACCCAAAGGTCTCTGTCTCTGTAGCTGTATTTCCTTCTTCTTCTACCATTCTACTGATGGATGGTTCAAAAACTGGATTTTCTGTGTCTCCTAAATGTTCAGCAGACTCACATTCTGCCTGTCCCAATACTGATTCTTTCATTTTAGGTTCTCCTTCTGAAGCCTCGCTGGCTCCCTTTGAATTTTCTGTTGGTGGAATTTTTCCTGCACCAGTGTCAGTTGGATTAGTGGGGGGGTTTGTTTTTGAATCTTTGGAGCTTACAAATCTACCCTTGTTATCTCTATATCTATACATAAAATGGAATTTGATTCTTTACCTGAATTGAAATTCTAATTCTATCTAGAAGGTAAGAAGGAAACCTGGCTTCAGAGAACCCCACTCTAGTGGTCACGTGGCTCTTCACTCATGTCTTAAATGTTTTATCCTCCTCCCTCAAGCAGCCTTTTAAAACATTAAAATTTATGCAAACAATCTAAGATAAAAATTACTTCCTACCGTTTGCAACTCCCTGGAAACGATGCCAAAATGTTGTGCTACTTATATGTCTAATACAATGAACTCATTAATTATCAATCCAGGATTCGTAATCAACAGAGTTACAAGACACAAGTAAGAAATATAATTCCTAATGTCACGAGTATAGAATCAAACTAGATTATGTGTGCTGGAAACAAATCGAAATAGCAAACTACAATGCACTTTGGTTGTCCTTCACAGAGAGGCTATCTATTCCATTATGGCACATGAAAGTATGAGATGGAATTGATTTGATAGATCAACTTTGATGTCTGACCCAGAAAACTAACTATGCAATCCACACCTTCTGAAAGGAAATCACACATCAATCAACATAGCAGGGGTAGTTCAATAGTCAATATGTTGGTTCTGTTGTGGTTCAAAATGAACTTCACTAGTTCTTATCCAAGTAGTGTTGACTATTGCTACCAACAACTATGATCACTCAAGGAAATCAAATTCATGAGAAACAGAAACAGAGCATATGCAAAAACAGAGCAATTAATGATCTCTAAACAATTATAGAATGAAAATCTTAATCTAAGCTGTACTGCTATCATCTAACAGAGTTAAAGCTTTAGCTAATTCAATGTTTATACTACTGAAAACAAACACTAATGCTAATCTACGAAGAGGTTGACCTTTGTTGGGCAGTGGGCCCTTGCCACTTCAACAGGTCAGCTACTGAAGTCTACAAGAAGCTTTCTTTTAACACACACATTACTCTCACTCACACTTCAAAACATAAGATCAAAACTCTCTTTAACAACTCAACTCATTCTTAATCATAGATAATCAGAATATGGAGATAAAATGACATTCCATTAATCTTCACTCAGAATATGTTATGTACTATCATACGCTGCTTACATATTAATGACATGCTAACTCTCCTACTCTTCTACCATGATTACCACAACTATTTAATAGTCTGAATCGTGAAACACAAGGAGGCGAAGTGATTTGCAAATCAATCAGTTGTTAAGTTTAATCATTCGATTACATATTTAGCTTCATCCTCATGACACGAAGTGCATGAGGATGAGGAAATCAACAAACTATCCTTATCATAGAAAATAGACGTCCACCAATTGGATTAGGCGAGATTTGGAACTTAACTTAGTGCATTAGGCTCTTCCATATTAGTACCGTATCATAACAGGTAGATGGTACCAGATCATGACAGTGCACAAAAGGTGGTACCAGATCATGACAGAGCGTGGTCATTGGTACCAGATCATAACAGAGTGTGGCCGTTGGTACCGCATCACAACAGGTAATATTTGGTACTGGATACATTTGGTACCGGATCAGACAACAACAGTCTTGGTGCACAGGTACTGGATCATGAAAGAGCTGGTACAGGAACGCTAGACATCTAGAGGTCAAAGATTCACATATGAAAAATCGAGCATTAGTACATGAAATATTTAATTCCTTAACTCAATAAACCATAAAATGCATGAATTGACCATACTTTACCTTATGACCTTATTATTGGCAATTGGTAGCATTCTTGTCATTCACTCAAGCTTTAGGTGGGCCAAAAAGGTATAGGTGAAGAGTATAATAGGGAAATGGGAATGTCAATTTCGAGTCTCAACAATGCCAATTGGTCTTATGTTTGTTAACTGTGCGCTGTAACATGGTTTTGAGGACCTTGTTTACCGCTTCTACCTGTCCGTTGGACTGAGGGTAGTATGGGGAGGTGAACTCGTGGGAGAAGCTTAATTGGGAGGAGAGTTTAATGAAAATATCATTCTCGAAATGTTTCCTGTGATTAGAGACTAGTTGGAGTGGTAGTCCAAAGTGGGAGATGACGTGGTTAAAGAAAAATCGTGTCGCAGTGTCAACAGTGTTGTTGAAAGTAGGCATGGCTTTTGCCCACTTGGTGAAGTGATCGACTGCAACGATGATGTATTTGTGTCCATTGCTATATGGAGGGTTTCAAGTCATGAAGTCTATGCCCCATTTGCAAAAAGGGCCGACAGTAATGACTGGGCGTAAAAGAGCAGGTGGTGCTTATGCTTTGTTGGCATAAAGATGACATTTTTCATATCGCTTCACAGCATGAATGAAATCGTGAAACAATGTAGGCCAAAAGTAGCCGACACGAATGATTTTCTGAGTGATGGACATCCCTAAAAGGTGGCCCCCGCAAGCACCGCTGTGGCAGTCGTTCAAGACTCTATCAGCCTTGTTGATAGTCAAACATTGACAAAGTACGGTGTCGACCCCTCATCGATATAAGATATCACCGATGAGGAGGTAGCGGGGGGCCTATTGGCGGGTACGTCGACGATCATTTTGGGAGACGTTGTTACTGAACTTTTGTGTTCAGAGGTAGACGAGGAGATCTTCGTACCAAGGACCATCTGAGGGGATGTAAAAGAGATGTTCGTCGGGGAAGTCAGTATTGACGGGGGTACTGGTAATGTCTGAGGGAAATGATGTAATGATTTTGGCGAGGATGAGGGATTTCTTTCTCTTGGGTGTGGAAAATTCAAGGTCATACTTTTGAAGGATGACAATCCACTGGGCAAATTTTCCATTAATTTGTCGGCGACTGAGCAAGTATTGCATGGGGTTGGAATCAGCTACAACTTTGGTAGTGCGAAGTAGAATATAATGGCGTATTTTTTGGACTGCGAGGACAACTATAAGAGCCATTTTCTCTTTGTGATTGTATTTCAAGGGTGTCCCTAAAATATTTTTACTAATGTAGTAAATTACATGCTCATGATCATCATCCCCTATTTGGACGAGAACTCATGCTACTGAGACGGTTGAGGCTGATATTTAGAGGATATAGTCGCGGTCATAGTCGGGTGGACTAATCAATGGGGCGTTGGAGAGTGCCTCTTTAATATCATCAAAAGAAGTTTGGGCATGTTCATCCCAGTGAAATGGGATGTCGTGGCATAGAAAGAAAAGGAATCCATGTGCATGAGTGGCGTAATCTGGGACAAAGCACCGTAAAAAGTTAGGTTTGCCTTGTAGGCTCTGTAGTTGGCGTGAATTCTGAGGGGGTGGAAGTTTTGTGATGGCTTGGACTTTGAGGGGGTCCATGGTAATGCCACGTTGGGAAATGATGAACCCAAGGAGGCAGCCAATAGTGACGCAAAAAACGCACATGAGGGGATTTAAGAGGATGTTATACTGACGACACATTTGGAAGATGATTTGTAAGTCATTGAGATGTTGAGTGAGTTTCTTGGATCGAGATGTGAGGTCGTCCAAGTATGCAAGGATGATATGAGCCAAATCATGAAAGATGTATGTCATGACCCATTGGAAATTTGCGTTGACGTTCTTGAGGCCAAAAGGCATGACACGATATGCAAACGTGCCCCAGGGGATAGTGAATGTAGTTTTGTACTGATTAGCTGGGTGAATTTGAATTTGGTTGTAGCCAGAGAAACCGTCCATGAAGGACAAAGCATCATGACCAACGCAATCATCAATAATTTGGTCGATAAAGGGAATTGGAAAGTTGTCTTTGGGACAGGCATGATTGAGATCATGGAAGTCTGTACAAACACGGAGAGTGCCCTATTTTTTGTTAACAGGGACGGGGTTGGAGACCCATGACGTATAGGCGATGGGGTAGATGAACCCAATGATGCATAATTTGTCAATATAGTCTTTGATGGCCCTTGCTTTAGATGGGTGTAGTAGACGCTGCTTTTGGTAGAGAGGTGTGATATCAGGCCAGGTATCTATACAATGTTCAATAATAGAGGGATCAAGGCCAAGAATTTTTGTGTATGACTAGGAAAAAATGTCCCGGTATTCCTGGAAGAGAGCTTTGTAGGCTGTAATTTCTTCAGGAGTGCATGTGGTGCCAATGGTGATTTCCTCTATGACTCTAGGTTTGATGGAAATATCGATTTTGATGGTGGGGGAAATGTTGGCCATATTGCCTTCTTCAAAAGCGTCAGGAGAAGGGATAGGGTTATTGAACCAATATATATGCCCTGATGGGAGAAAATATTTGGTTTCAACTGTGTATATGGGGTTTTGGTTAGGAGGCATGAAGGATTCCTATGAAATAAAGAGAACTCTGTGGTGGAGCGCATCCCATGGGAAATCAAGGGTTGTTAACTCCTCGAGGATGTCTTCATTGCAGTGAAACTATCGAGAATATTGGGGATCTATAGGAGTGACATTGATGACTGTTACTGTGTGTTTGTATTCTGGTGGTAAAGAAGCAGGGGGGTGACGTAAGGGGATTGTGATGGTTCGCTCGACATAAACCAAATATTGAGATATTGAGGGTTAAAAATGGTAGTTGGGCGTAAAATTTATGTGGGGAAATGTACTAGAGAATTGGGGGTAAATCCTCATACAAATCATCCAAGAACCATGGAGGAGTAGGGAGTGCCTCAGGCTCAGGAGAAAGGATATGAATAACCTCTGGTGATGGAGTAGGGGTAGTTACCGATTCTATTGGGGGGCTAGTAGGATTTTGAATCAGGGCCATTTGGCGATGCCTGTATTCAATGATTATAGGACATTGGTATGTAAAATGATCTAATGATTCACAGAGAGAGCAAGAGAATATCATACGTTTGTTGACTGGAGTCGTAACATAATGGATGTTGGTGACATGTGTTTGAGATGATGCAGATGGAGTGGGTTCTTGTTGAAAGCTCTGGCGTATTGTTGTTATCTTCTGTCAAAATTGAGGTAGCACTGGACAGATGTGTGTGTAATGGCTTTACTCTGAATAGATGGTGCATGTGAATTTGGTTTGCATTCCTTTGCTACTTGTGTTAGGGTGGATAGTGGTGGTACTTGATGAAGCAATGAGCAGTGTTGGTGCTCAAGGGAGTTGAATTAATTTGTGTAACTCACGTAGATATGGGAATTTGTTGGTGGAGTGGTCTGTCTTTCTTGCATAGTGCACAAGGAGGTTGAACACATGGGGGTAGTGGAGCGGTGGGATCCTTCTTCTTTCATGTGCCCCCAGTTGTAACAGTGGTAGGAGCCAGTGGGGGTGAGGGTGGTGCAGTTGGAGTAGGTATTGGGATCTGCATCAGGATTCCTTCGGTTTGAGGAGGGAGAGATGGTTGAGGGACCATTGCTAGTGGATGTTGATACCATGCTAGGATTGCCAACACCATATTAGGAAGGGTAAGCATTGCAGCTACCTGGAAATCTTGTACACCCAGTGGGGGATAAAAGAAGGGAATTTGAGTAATGGTTTGGGGAACTCTCTCCCAAACTAGGATATGGCCTTGTGGTAAGGTGAAATCGTGAATAGGTGGAGTTGACTAGTTCTCAGGAGATTCCTGAGGGAGGAGCTCTACGACTAGTGGGACGTCAGATATAAGAGAGACCTCATTGCGAGGAAGGGTATCTCCATTTTTAGTTCCATTGGATGAGACTAAACATACTTGTGCTGAAGGATGTATGAGCGGGGGTG
The DNA here is from genome assembly GCA_009831015.1 of Picea engelmannii. Taxonomy (NCBI): domain Eukaryota; kingdom Viridiplantae; phylum Streptophyta; class Pinopsida; order Pinales; family Pinaceae; genus Picea; species Picea engelmannii. The sequence continues at coordinate 257,948 of ML793412.1, forward strand.
CTTCATGGTATGTCCCTAGCAAGGATGGATCTTTGAAAATTCCGGGGCCCATCACGATAAGTGGGTAAGTATCAGGATTAGTGTGGATGAAAGGGAGGATGTTATCAATGTTGGCAGAAGGGTTAGGCTCATAATGTGAAACTTGATCGATGGTGATGATCTTCCCATTATGGGGGAACATCATGGTTCGAAACATAGAATAGGCGACTGCCTTCATAGCGTACATGTAGCTACGACCGAACACGATATTATAATTTATTGGGGCATTGATAACCTCAATGTCAATAAGAATGCTTTTTCCCCTGAGTTCGACGGGAACATTTTGGAAGAACCCTTTGGGAGAAGATGGTTGTCCGTCATAAGCTCATAAGGTGATGGTAGATGGTATGAGTTCGGGGGAGCCCAATTTCTTCCATATGGATTTGGACATGATGCATGTGGGTGCACCTTCATCAATGATACATCGATGAACTGTGATGTTCCAGATTTTAACCGGTATTTGAAAAGCAACGAGAGCGGGGAGACGAGGTTCTCCACTATTGAGGTCAAATGTGATGAGTTGGGTATCAGCAGGGTCGACTGTCCCCAAGGTAGAAAGTAATGACTTCCATTGAGTGGGACAAGTTTGAAGGACTTCAGATACTAACATGGCGGCAAGAGATTGTGCCAAGTCATCGGCCAGACTATAATTATGAGCCCCCCTAGCCTAAGGGTTGTGGACATTCCTGCACAATGGGATGCAAGGAATGCGAAGGGGTGTTTCAGTATTAGGGCAATGAATCATCAAAGGGGGGCCAGTTGTGACTGGGGGTGCTTTCAAGGTTGTGTGAGCAGACTTAGGGGGTGTGTTGTATTGACAACTATGTGTTTGTAGAAGAACTTCTTCCTCTCTAGTGAGGAGGATGGTGCGATCTACAGGATTGCCTGTATTGGGATATTGTCCCATCTGTGGTAGTGTAGGTTGCATGTCTTGTTGGGTGTTCATAACCCCTTAGTGTGGAATGGGGTTTTACAGCATGGTTGGGGGTGATTGCTGCACATATTATTGTGGGGTCTGCTGAGGGGCAGGCAGTGGTGGGGTATGTGAGACATTTCCAGATTCTTTCATTCATTTAAATTCAATGATTTGGGGGCAATGGTGAGTATAATGGCCAAAATCACCACAAAGGGTGCAAGGGAAGTTTGTCCAGAGATTGTTGTTATTCTTGCCTTGGCATTTGTTATTACTTCCCCCTTGAGGATTTTGGTTCCCTGGATTCTGGTTTCCCCCAGCAGGTTGGTTCTATTGGGGGTGGTACCCTCCTGGTCCTAGATTATTATTGCTTCAATTTTTTCCTTTCTTTTTGGCATTATTCGACGAATGGATCGGATTTTCCATGTTTAGTTGTTCAAAATGTTGGAATTTCTGAATGTGAGAGGGTTGAACAAAGTTAGCCCCAACATGTGGTTGTCCTTGTGAAGGAGCAATGGGTTGGGGGGGACCAGGAAATGGGAAGTATGGATTATGTTGTGGAAACGATCCGTAAGGTACATAGGAAGGCGTGGTGCTTTCACTAGTGCTTAGGGTGTAAGCAAAGGTAGAGGTATTTCTAGAGCTTGGTTGAGCAGCCAGGTGCATCATGGGTGCTGACGGGGGTCCACTTATGGGTGGAGGGGGGGAAAAAGGGTATGGTTGTTGATAAGGGGGAGGAGGGTAGTATGGGTTTCCTCCATATACCAGTGGAAATGGAGGTGTACCATACATATTTGGTTGTGGAGGGTATGAATTGTGGTGTGTTGTGGTATTGATCAATACATCCAGAGAGTGAGACATCCTAGTTTGTCCTAGCCAAATGGTACGGGACTTGGGGTGTGAGGTAGTACCATGTATAAGTATCCTGACTGGGAGTAAATGAGTTCGAACTGTTGAGCCTTTCCAATGGCTTCTTATTCAGACTGAGGGAAGGTGGTGGCCACATATTTGGCAAGGAGGGGAACAAGTGATTTGAGGAACCAATTGAGACATTGTTGCTTGGTGGCTTCTTCTTTGCAGAGTCTACGTCACCAACGCCATTTGTGAATGTGGTCGGCGATTTGTGTGGCAGAGGTTTGTTTAAATTTTGATAGTAGTTCGAGACCATTGTCATTACAGATTGGTAGTTGAAAGAAGGTAAAAAATTCTTTGGCCAATGATTCAAAGGTCACGTGGGACCCAAAGTTTTCTTCTACATACCACTTGGTTGATGGGCCAGTGAGTGTGCATTGAAATAACATCAATCGGATGGAATCGTCCATGATGTTGTTTGAAGAGCACCATAAGTGGAAAGTCATGACATGGTTGGTAGGGTCATTCCCTACCTTACCTTCAAACTTGGGGATGTCTGAAGTTAACTTGGTAGGCATTGCAGGCCATGTGGGGTTGTGCAATATAGGATCATTGGTGAGTTTAGTCATATTCGGTATATTGAGGGAAGCGAAGTATGGCATCTGTGGTGCTGGTGGAGGATTAGTTACAGCCATGGTGTGAGTGTTCTATGTACCTGACCCGTGAATGGGGCTAGATGGAGTTGTACTTCCTCCTTGAGAAGAAGCTTTCCCCCTTCTTCTGTGTAAAGGAGAGTGTGGGGATGGTTGACCTTGGGAAGTGGACCCAAGTAAAGTGGAACCAAGTAAAGATGATCCCAAAATAGTAGCACTCATAGGAGTATGAGAAGGTGGAGTCGATGAGTTGGAAAGACTAGGAACTCCCCCTAGAAGACGAGGGAGATTTAGCAAGTGTCTGGAATGACGGGGATTCTATGGGTCCCCCATGATGTCCGACTAGCTAATTGGATGTGTGCAAATGGTGATGAGAGAAATAAATGAACGAGATCTTTTGTTGTAATTTTGGACCTTCACAATATATTTCACAATCATATGTAATCACAAGGGAATCATACATACAACAATTGATAAAGAAGCATGTATGTCGATAGGTGGATTTTGTCCGCGTGGGAGAACAAAGAAAACAAATGCTCGTGTCCTAAAAGACGTAACATCCTTCCTTTCAAATAGCACTAGACCTTCCAATAGAACTCGACAGTGGGTTATGAATCCACCAGAAGAGGAACTAGTGAAGGATTAAGTAATCAATTATCATGAGGGGTAGAGGGGGCATATCTTGAAAGAGCTGGCGATATTTCCCAATAGCCACATAAAATCTAATCAAGGTGCAATTGCAGCCCATAAGTGCTAGCTAGTTAGATGTCCTAAAATTTGGTCACTAGGTACCTCGGTCAAAGTGTGACATTTAGATTTTCAGCCTTAGAAATGGGTCACAGGCTGGATCCCGTCCAGGAGGTGGGTGCCTCAAGGGGGGATGCACAGAACAACCAGACTTCAACCTTCAACCCTTCATGGGTATCTCCCTGCCTTACGGTGTAGGGACACTTGACTTGGAGGATTTGAAAGTTCCCTATTTATCAAATTCTACTATTTTGATGATGTGAGAACCAGATAATGGGGATTTCTTTGGATGTCTATCTCTGAGATCCTACCTAGACTAAAAAATTCTTTTGGCACCTCTTGTGGAGGAAAACTTAGTGAGTTTTTAGAAAATTTTAGATGTGTTTGTTTGAGAGGTTGGGGGTGTGAACAAACCTCGTTGAAATTAAGTGGGAGTGGATAGTCTCATCAAGAAAAGTGTCAGGCATTTTGGAATCCCGTTGGAGGAAAGTTACTTCAAACTCCATGATTTCTAGATAAAACTATGTCAGTGATTGGTGAACTTTGTGTGTGAACAAGTGAAAGTGTGCCAAGTTTTTAATAATTTAGGTGTCACCTTGCTGCATGTGGACTTTGTTTGGTCCTTACAAGTCTTGATTACCTAAGTTACTATGTGTCATTGGTACAACCTTGCATAATTTTAAAGTCCCTAGGAAACTAACATGTGGACATGTGGGTCCTTACTAATCCTTTAACTCCTTAGTGTGATTTAATCTAAGAAACCTTCAAAACTTTCCTAGATTGTGCACATGTGGGCATGTATGGGCCCATTATAAAACCTTTAAACTTCCCTAGTGTTTTAATCTAAGAAAGTAAATTTCAACACTATCCTATCTTTGTAGCATATGGGCATGTATGGACCCTTACAATTTTAAGATGTGTTTGAAAAATAAACTAAGAGGAGTCCCGAGGGAGCTGTTGTGCTCTCCTAAAGATTTTGTCTTTTTAAGGGAGATGAAATTTTCCCTCAATCTCTTTCTGATTCTCAAGATCACTTTGGGGTGTGAGATAAGAGCATACTCAACGATTGATATCCAAATTATGGTCCCAATGCAAGTTTTATATGTGATATAGAATGATTCCAACTTAAACTTTAATCAATGCAAGCCATCCATGTGGCAACATGAAATAAAAAGAGGAAACAATAATGATTTTAACCCCCTAAGTGCCTATGTTTTGACTAATCCCTTTATATGGAGATGCTATCTAAGTGTGGTGAATGTTACAATCTATATGGAATCAATTTTAAGAAGGCTATGGACCTTCAACACATCACAAAAACCATTACAATATTTGATTTTTTGGACAGATGTGCGGGTCGTAGAATAGACAGAGGCGCATTGGGTGCCAATGCATGAATTAAAAATGACGGATGGGCGCACGTGCGCAGAATGCACTGATAAATACAATGGATTTGGCGCACGTGCGTTGAAGACACGCTTGTGGGTTAAAACATGCACGCACTTTCTGCTACATGGTCGTGAGGAAAATTTTTGATGAAATTCTCTCAACTCAGCTTTAAATTTGGCTTTTTGTAGGTCGGCTTGGGCCAGTTATGGTTCCTGCAAGTTAAATAAAAAAGAAGAAGAGATAAAATAACCTAAATGGGGGAGGAAATTGATACCTTTCCCCAGTGAAGTCACCAATCTATTGCATCTCTTTTGTCACCTAAATGAGCAAAATAGAGATGCTTACAAGCCCGGTTGGGTTAGCTAGGCAAGACAACAGTGAATGAAAGAGTTAGAAACATCAAACATATAATATAAAAAAAATACTAAGCTAAGAACAATAAAATAAATTAAACTAGAGTGCATAAGGACATTAGAACAAGAAGTAAACAACATTCATGCCACCAATGGAAAGGATTGTATTAGTGGAAAGAAAACACCAAAGAGAAAGGGAGACTTATGGGTCCCCTCTTCCTCCAAGGGAGGGCTCTTGAACCCCCAAATATTGAGATCTTCTTACAACTAGAAAACTTGAAGGAAATGGTGAAGAAATCCCAAGCTCATTCACTCATGAGGCGATGTGAATAGCTCAAATGAAATGATGCTTGTATGCTCTTGACAAGGAAAGAGGATCCTCCAAGAGACTATAGGCAGCATAATAATACAAATGAGTTTCTTGAAAATGTAGTGCATCCATGGCCTCTTTTTATAGCATAGCTTTGAGGAATTATTCAACCAACCTTTAGTGTGAACAAGGGGCTCTTTAGGGCACCCTTAGGTCTTTGACCAGCCCCCTAGTCGGATTCAGCCAAGATTTGGGTGTCAAATCGACTTGGAAGCTGAACCAGAAGTGGGTGGAAGGCTGACCAATATCATAAATGCATCATTCTAAGGAGTGCACAGTTTTTTGCATCCACAGTCGCACCTTGTGCACATGTGCGCTTTTTTGGCGCTTCTGGATGGCGCATGTGCACGCACTTCCTGTCTAGTCTTAGTGCATGCTAATTTTATTACTGTTTGTATAGTTTTGGACCTTTTGGAAATGGATTTTTTGTTCTATGGATGAACTTATAGATGTTTGGAGATGCTGGATTCCTATAACCATTTGCGAATGAAATTTCAGTGATAACAATTGGCTTACTCACAAACAAGATACATCAAATGCTTAGCAAAATATTAACATGCATTCAAGTAAGACACAGATAGAAATATAGAGAAGAATAGAAATATAACCATCAGATAGACTTTTCCATTTAGTACCAGAATGAAATAAATCTTTGTCTTACAATTTGAAACAAAGTTTTCTCAAAAATGGCCAATGGTTCCCAGCCAATCAACCCTTAATTCTATCAATCAGATCCCTTTTTATACACAACAATTAGTTTCTAAGGATCCTACTTTCTAGATACAGTTTTGATAAGATCCTATTTTCTAGCTAGAAATTAGGAGACATATCCTCTCATACATATAATTTGTATCTTCTTCAACCTAGTCTTTAGATAAATAACTTGATTTTTGACTAGTTCTAATCTGATGAGATATTTAGATCTCACAAAATATGGGGTGAATTTGATGCTGAGATGGTCCTTCAAGATTGGCTTGAAGAATGGATACCCCTGCTGCGATGAGAAAATTCTGTATGGACTCGAATTACTTTAGCAACTAATGAAGATAAATATATAACAAGTCTACTGACAAGGTCTTCCTTAATTGCAAAGGTTTTTCTTATATTTACCTTGCATATTAAAATCTACTCCACCTCTGTGTATATTTTGATGAAAATTTTCAAAATATTTATCATAGGCATTCTTTGTATTCAACAAAAAGTCAAAACTTTATGATACCTCAAATTTTGAAATCTTTACTGTATAATAGAATCAGAACCTTTGGTATGTCTTTGTTTTAGATTGGTTTTTAGAACCACATTATGCCAATAAAGTTTGATGTTTGTCTCTCTTACCTCTTTGAGCAATATTTGTTGATCCTTGTTGTTCTTCTTAAGTTTCTATAACTTTTGTTGTTGCTTGGAATTCCACTGTTCTATCATCCACCTTTCTTGCTTCGGTTTCACAATCATGGCTTGCAATTCTTTAACCCTGTATTTTTCATCCCTTTTTCCTATTCCGAATTCAGTATAATCCTCATTTGGAGTAGGTCGATTTAGGTCAATGGAAAATTTTGTCTTTTCTACTCTAAATTCATACTTATGACCCTTTGAAGATGATCCTCCAAAAATTTCTTCTGCTTCAACACTTTTTGATATTTGCATATCCTAAACATCTTGTAGATCTTCTGTCTCTAGAATGTAGTCAAATTCTTTCTTGATCTCATCCTTCTATATAATTTCTTCAAGAACAATCAAATGGTCTCGTTTCAAGAGGACTTGGATACAAATTCAGAGTTTAGACTTAGATTTTTTGTTGCCCTAGTTACATGCCTCATTGGGTGCTTTGCAATTTGTTTACCTTTCTCATTATTTCTCTATTTCTCATGAAATATATTCTCCACAGATTCATTATAATGCTCCTCTTCAGGCTATAGGTTCATCTTGTTTTTGCATGGACTATTTAGTTTTCTTCTTAGTCGATCTTCTGACATATATTCCTTTGCAATCTTTAGGCTCGTATTTTGGAACATGGGATTCAATTTGAGTTTGAATTTCCATCTTTGACTCCATTTTTAATTTCTTTTTTTCTGTTCTGGTCATCCTGGCTACAGGGGAATCTTTCTGTTAATCCTCATTCTCCTTTTGTGACCGCAAATTCCTTTTGTTGGATCTGGTTATCTTGGCTATAGGTGAACTTTCTTTTGTTGTAACAAAAGCATTAGGAACCCTTTTTTCTTTTTTGGATCTCTTCTCTAGAGTAGCTTTATGCTTGGATCCATGTTCTTCAAGATTGAGTGATTCAAACAACTAGTCCCAAGAACATTGGACTTCTCCCAATGCATACATAACCAGGGCCTTGATAAGTCTTTAATGAAATAAACTTTTACCAGCAGTTGCAGGATGGGTTTGTATCCTTTTAGACATATTTGACAAAATTTTTAATAGAAAGAAAGGTAAACACAAAGGACTATCACCATTCAAATGCATCAACAACCTAATATGATAAAGGTGAACAAGGGAAAACCTCCCATCACATGTAATGTACCTACGAATAATCATCAAAGAAGTCTACCATTCTTTCTTCATCCAATTCTATGGACTACCCTGACTCCAATTACGACTTTGATGTTCTGGAAATAAAAATGGATTCATGATTTCAACTCACAACATCTCCTTCTTCCACCATATTTCTCCATATACTAATAACTAGCATGCAGTCCCAATCAAATGCTCTGTCACATGTATCATAACTTTTCCCACCACTGTCTCGAATCCATAAACATTTTGCGTAAGAATCATGGAGATTTGTTCATGATAACCCTGAAATGTAGAGAAAAATTTATACCACCCTTCATCTTTGAAATTCTGCAAGATTTGAGGATGAGCCTCAAACAATTCTAGGCCTTCTGATTTTAAACGAGTGACTTTTCAACTTTTCTTAGTAGCCATGATACTAATTTTAATCCCTATAAATCTGTGAGTGCTTAGGGTTCCAATCAATATTAATTTCGGGACTTCTGGAAATATAAATGTTGTGGGACAACCATTACCTTCGAAACATGTATAATCTAATACATAGATACATTGAATAACTCATGTGTCATATGTTATAAATCATGGCAAAAAAACTTGTGATTTGATGTGAGATTATCGAGTACACACCCAATTCCTTTGAATGACTATCAAAACTGAACACATGACCCAATCATAATCATAAATGGTATTGGATTTTAGGTAGTTATCTCAGACAACTGTTGACAAGATATTTGGGATTTGGTGCATTTGAATCAATGATTACTTTTGGAACTACAAAAATAACGGTATTCTTGTAGTGCCTTTTTACCTTTTCATATTTTCAAATTTAAAACAAGAAATAAGACTTGTATCTTGATGGAAAAGATTCTAATGTCATATTATAAATTTTATCACACTAATGCATGCCATAAAATGTTTAGAAAATATAATGCAAGCACACTTAAAGAATAAATAAGAGGAAAAGTAGAGTGTAAAATGATGCTAGGAAGGGTAGGGCAGGGGAAAAAGTAGTTCATCAGCCAGTAACAAAATAAAGGACTAACACCGGGGATAAAGTCCAATTTTCCTGGAAGAAGACATTGGAGGAGTTTTCAACATTGAATATTTTCCTCACGACTCCATTGGAAGAACATAGACCTTCTTCTTTACAGATTTTAAAGACTTGATATTTGTCAGGTGGGACAAGCACCATTTTGAAGGCATTTTTCAACTCACCTTGGCGACTCCATTGTGATAAGGTACAAATACTTCATTTGAAATAAAGCTTTCATTTTACATAGTGAAAAATGGTTTCTTGGATGTTGCATGGAATGTATCCTACTCTCGATATAAATAGTGTTCTAGGGTACCCAAACAAGTTCCCCCCAAAGCATGTTGAGAATCTCCCAAGGTTCAATGGTGATCCTTACTATATCATCCCACATATCTTGTCACTTGTGAGATATGCATCTACGTTTGAAGGAAGACATGAAGATGTTTTGGTGAGAGAATTCCTATGCTCATTGGAGCATAGGCAATGAGAATGGATCCAATGCTATTGCAACCCGAAGAGTATCCCCTCCCTCAAAAATTTTGTTGAGCAATTTCTCAAGTATTGGGGGCCAACATTTCAGAGCTTTCAAGACACTTATCTTGAGATTTTGATAGCGTTGGAGGAGGAATGTTTACTTGGCCTTTTCAAAGGTAATGAAGAATTCATGGAAGACTCTGAGGATTCTTGATATGGAGATGATGAGTTCATTGTATTAGAAGAACATACTTCCGAAGAAATAATGGACACAACCCTAGGGAAAACACAAGTTGACAATTCTATTGTAGGTCTTAGTGGTAGCACTGGTGATTAAGTTGCTAATATTAAAGGTCATGATATTGTAGCCCTACATGAGGAAGGTCTATGTGGTATCCTTCAATATAATGAAGGAATTTCCTTCGATGATGATGGTATTGCTGTCACAGAAGAAACTTTGAGCCCATAACTTGAAAAGGGCGTCAATGTTGGCATCATTCAAGACACTCTAGACCCACAAGAACAATATGACAGTGACCATGAAGAGTGCTTGACATAAGACAATAATGATGAGTTTTATGCATAGGAAGAAGAAAGTACCACAGACCTGAAATGAGAGAAACCTCATGATATTCTTCATGGGTTTTGTTGTGAACATGAGGTGTATTTGGGACAATTTGTTTAAAAAGAATAATTCGATGATTTTATGTTGATGAAGTATCCATTGCTGAAGGAGATAATCTGAGAAGATTTCCTTTGATTTCAAATTTTGATGGTGGGATTGGTGAGCAGTCTGTGATGACTCTAGGCCAAATGGAAGGTAATACATGTTGATATGTTGAAGAGAACATTGCAGTCCCACATCAAGATGATCCTTTTGGAGTCATTGACAATGGTTCATTGGTAGAAGAGAATCATGATAATACTCCTTCAAAAAATTAGGGATCATTGAAGTACATAATGATGTCAATTTTGATTTGTTCCCAAAAATAGAAGAAAATTTCTTGCATAATGATGCCACCATCATAGAGGGAATTTTGAACTCTAAATGGGAGTAGAACAATGGTAGGTACTACACAGTCAATTTTGGAACTCTTCCTATTTATGATAACGAAAATGTTTCAGACCAAGGAAAAGGGCATTATACAATTTCCATTTTTGAAGGAAATCAATCTCTGGTCCTCAACTCTAGTGAAGGCATCGACATGGTATGTGAGCATGAAAATAAGAAGGGGACAAGTTTTGAGATTTCAAATTTTATTCATAGAAAAATGGTTTCCATGTCCTATGATTTGGATGAATTCATTGCACTAAACTTGATGATAGGCCCCTTCTTCATTTCCTTTGATGAAGACCCTCATTATGATGAGGATGGTGAAATTGAAGAGGATAGTGTTACTATTTCAAATCCAAAGGAAAAATACCGCAACAACCCTGATATACACCCATATCTAGATTCACTCTTTAGGCTAAGCAAAGACAATTCATATGGAATGTTATTTAATGGACCACCAGTTTATGATGATGACCACCATGAGAAGAAGAGTTACGTTTAGTCTTACCACAACCTTGCAGCAAGAATATGATGAAAATCACCTGCACGATGGAATTTCTAGCTATGAAATAGAGATTGAACAACACGGTGATAGAATTTCCAGACCAAATCTTGAATTTTCTCTTGTGGCCATAGTTGGGAGTGAGCATGAAAGGACACATATTAAGGGAGGGAAAAATAAACTTAACTTTGATGAATATCTGCATTCATTGAGAAAGGAAATACTTGATGTCGAGGATGAAATCAATAATGCAAATTTCTATGAAGTTGGACGTGTACAAAGAAATGAAAAAAGGGAAAAAGAGAACCAGGTTGATAAGGTAAGCAGAGCATTACAGTTCCATATTCTTGGAAATTTGAGTGCACCAATCATACATGTACACCTCAAATTGAAGGAAATCTTCATACTAGGTTCTTAGGAAAACCTTGGCTACTGCATTTTAGGAGTTTGTTATACTAACCTACAGGGAGTGTGAAAAATTCATCTCACTCCTTGTCACTTTGAGGGGGATAAGTCAACAGATTATGAAAAGAAGATAAAAGGGACATACCCTTTTAGAAACTAGGAGGGCATAAACAAAGTTTTTCTTTCCCCAACATTAATAGAGAAGTCATCATATCAACACCTAGAATTTGATGTGTCATTGTTCTACACAATCATTAAGCATAGAGGTAGAGCAGATGGTATTCGTAAATGTGGATGAACCTGCAAAAATAATATCTAGCTAGAAAATGACATACATAGTTTGTATAAAAATGAGAAGAGATGGAAACGAGAGAGGAGAATCAAATAATTTGCATTCACCAAATGAATGAATGATAATTTACACATGATATACTCTGTATAACTCAACTAATGCGCACTGGAGGAGAAGCCAATGTGCCATAGTGGTGGTCTAGAGTGATCTGTACACACACCAAAAATTACGGGAGTTAACTGCCACCTAGTCTGAGTTAACTAGTCTTTTAGTCTTCAATTAACTGACTGAAACATAGTGAAGTGAGGAGGAGATTAGGGAATCATGAGTAATGCGCTAGTATAGTGATGATGATCCCAATGATGCATGGTGATGGAACTGATGTGGCATCTAGACTCCACTCAACTGATCAAAATAAAGTGTGAATTTAAGAGAATATTCTCCTAGAATGTAGGAAAGGGCATATTCTCCCTAAACTGTAGGAGATTGAATAATGACTAATAAACAAAGGGAACACCTTAGGAAAAAGAAATCCTAGGTGTGTGTGAAGTATCTCCAACACCTCTTGTGAACATCACTATGGTGAAACTAAATAATGGGTCCCGACAACGAGGCCATGTTAGGTACCCGAAAACAAAAGATACAATGAAATAAATGAGGAAAGAGGGAAAACCTCATGGGAAACCCCCACCCCCCCCTTCAAAGTACAATGTATGTAAAAAAAAACTGACAGTTACTAGGAAATTGTGTGCTTCACTTCAAGACGAATGTGAAAATAATGAAACTTCTTCTTAATGAAGGTCTTGGTGAAGATGTCTACAGTATGTTCTGTTGAAGGAAAAAACTGCAGGCCGATTATTGTTGTAGGAAAATATCCCTACGGACAGGTAGATCGCCTCTAAGAGCTTGAACCTAACTCTAATACAAAAAATGCTTAACATGGACACTGACTTCCTTTCAAATCTATCTAAACTAATAGATGAGAAGGAAGGAGGATAGAGGTACCTTTTTATTGATGTTTGTCCCTGCACGCTTTGAGTTGCGCTCCAATGCTTTGCTCCTCGCTAAGTCCTGTAGAAAAACAAGATACAACCACTTCCTAATCTATTGATGTTAGCTTGAAAACAAATCTATCTATCAATGATAAGTTCATGTGACATTAGACACAAACTAGAAAGAAACAGGCCAAGCGTGTCATATTAATGAGAATAACGACAACAATACTTACAATCGTAGATGCGAATGCGACAGCTTCGTCGGGTCCTCTTCGTCTAACCCTTGCTCGAAAGATCCACAACCTGGATAACAACAATTTCATTGATCACTCTCCTTTGGCTGACTGTGTGTTTCCTATGAGATCATAGGTTTCATGCTAGCAATTCTTTCTCCCCTTCCACCATCATAGAGCTTGCTTATATAGGTTAAGAGGAGCTTAACCTCTTGAGTTATCTTTAGAACAAGTTGGGGGACCTCCTCCTTAGATCAGGGATCTCCTGATGAAACCAATAATTCGAATGCAACTTCCTTCTAATCTTGAAAGATCCTCTCCTTATTCTCCTCAACGGGCCAACTATTGCCTCAGATTAGACAGCGCTCCTGCAAAAGGGGCATCAGAGCGTTGTAGCGCTCCCAGAGAAGCTTAAGGGAAGCACCAGCGCTCCAAAAGTGAGTAGCGCTCCAAAAGTGAGTAGCGCTCCTGTAAAAGGGAAGGGGAGCATTATAACACTCCCTGAAGCCTTGTAGGGGGGAGCTAGCACTCCTAAGGCTGATATAGGGGAGCGCTGACCCTCAAAACCTTTGATTCAGAGCTCTTTTCAGGTGTCAAGAGTTCCTTGACTTCAATTAACCAGTTCTCCTTCTCCAAACCAAGTACATGAGATGTTTTAAGTGCCTCCTTAGTGTCATCATTATGGCAGTATGCTTGAATGATGTCTTCGACACTTGTGAACAACTTGCGACACTTGCAAAAGTTGTAAGGAAGATGCGACACTTACGACAATTGAGAGAAGTATGCGACACTTATCCAGTTGATTAATTTTGACGTGTAACAGAATGCCCCCCAAAGTATGAAGTTAGAAGATGCGAACTGATGACTGAAATACTTTGTAGATGTTCAAGCAAGGGTATAGACTCGGAGAACCTGACAGAAGCTGCACACAAACATCCAACAAATATCATGACATATTTCAAAACCCAAGGTAGGCATACCTACGCTTGGGTGATCAAGACTTGCGAGATATGGCCACCATAAAATACACTACGGATCCATAATTGTATTGAAAAGAAGGTATAGCCACTGAAGATACAATGTGGATCTATACTCTGATGACTCGGACTGATCGTCGCCAGGAAGAATACACAGTGGATATACGAGATGATAAAAGATAGCCACGACCAATACAAAGTGGATCTATGTAACAGTGTATGTGTTCCTTGTCCAATGGAAATTCCTTCACAGCCTGGGCAAAGCATATATCAAAGTGATTACTCAACCCAGGGTCTTCTTACCAATCCCAATATGGTACGAATCTAACCATGTGAATAGATGTCCTGATGTCGAACATGGCAGAAACCACTTGATTACCAGTCAATGGTGTGAACCGTTAACAAGTACGAGGGAGATCACCATTAATGTCAATGATTCCCAAGGTACCCTAGTACATTCCAGTGAATGTGAATAGATGAGCTGAGGTCAAACATCCATGGAATCATTCGATCAGGGGTCGATGATGTAAACCCACTATCGAATGTAAGGAGGCCTATCATTGAGGCATGTAGGTCCCAAAGTACTAACTAGTTTCTAAGCCTAATTCCTGGATAATGTGTTGGAGTCGAAAGGAATAGACTCGTCGAGGGAGGGCCTTGATGTATCCCCCATCAATGACATGAAACGGACATGGAGATGTAATTGGCAGATCAAATGGACATGGAATGACACAGGTTTTGAGACAAGATATTTGGGATGGCTGACTCTCGAGGCGGATACTTCCCTTGAACACTGAGGCACAACAACAAAACATGACATGGACCAAAACTATGTAGTGGGTACTGTGACTTGCGTCGGGTGACTCAAAGGAGTGAAAGGAACTCGAAGGATTGGCTGAGTGCAGAGGTTCAGTGGACTATGATATGTGTAAATGACAAAGTGTCGTGTTCAAGGGCGACTCTAAGAAGTGCTGGATAATGTTCTCAAGAGACTGCTTGGCTTACTCCTTTCAATTTTTTCCCCCATCCAGATAGATGAGTACCTCTTTTTTATTTAATGAGCTTGAGGAGGATAAAAAATGCTCGATATAACTCACCTTCGGTAAGTTCCTCTTCCTTTGTTTAACGAATCAGAAGAAGTAAGGGTTCGGTCCCATATGGGCCTATCGATGTGTGCTTTAATGAGCCCAAAGACAGAAAACTTGAAGGTTTTTCGAGATTATAGAGTTTGGAAAAACACTTAAAAGAGAACTCTCTCAGTTCCTTTTTCGTACAGTAGTCCAACGAGACTGAAAAAGGGGTAAACTATTGCTCGAAAGATGCCCTTTCTGACCTTTTAACGAGTGTGAAAGGAAGCAAGGTCACTCGACAATCTTTTCATATTTAGAGAGTCTAAAAAGGATTTAAAGTAGACTCCAGGGGGGTTCCTTTTTTGTGTGTTCGTGTATCTGTATGGGTCTCAAAAAGAGATAAAAGTTTTCCCAGTTACGTTCTCATATTATTGAGCTCGAGAATGAACTAAGACTATGCTCATAAATGCGACAAGGTGAATAATCCATCATAACTGCCAAGAAACCTGTGATGCCAAAACTACAAACCAGGGTTTAGTAAAGCCATTATGTCATTAGAGAAACCCAAAAATGAATATACCTTATGAAAAATGAAAATTTATAAATAACAACTCATTGAAATTTCATTTACCATTTCATTTTGCACAAGGATTTTGGAGTAGTGGAGAATCTCGTTTTGGAACGAATCTTGTTTTGCTCACTGCCGGAGCTATGGTTCACCATTTTTCTTTCCGTTTGGACCAGGTAGGTGTCCATTTCTTGCTCTTTCAAACACATGGTTTCAAATTCATTTTAACAGCATCATTTGATTAAAACATGAAGCCCTAAGTCGCCCCAAATAGAACCAAATCGGCCTCTTTAAAAACTAATGGAAAAAGGGGAATTCTTTTACAAAAACATTTTAGAAAAGGATGGCTAAGATGTCGATGCCCCTGTAGTCAATTAGATAGGTCGTTTTTGGTAAAAGATCCAATAAAACATCTTCCCATGTGCCCACGCAGCCTCCAAGGTCGTTTTGAATTTTTAAAACGTTTTCATTGTCATTTGATAAATGTTAAATGGCTAGGGAGGGCGTGGTAGTTATAAAAGAGTGTGTGGTTACTTTTAAATGATGTGGGCAACTCATTTTATGTTTTAAATTGCTTTTTAAAAATTGCCGAAATTGCCAAAACGTGGAAATAATGGATTTTTTGATTTTTTTGTTTTGTAGATAACTTCGGCGACCATGATCGAGTGGAAAGAAAGGGAACATGAGATGGATGACTTAGCCACCTTGCGGAGTCCTTGTACACGGGCTTCTTTGCAAGCTTGTGGTTTGCTCAAATTCTTCAAGTTGCAAAAAATGAAGAGAGAGATTTTATTGCTCGAGCATATGATTGGCCTCTGGGATGTTGCAGAGCAAGGATTCCGAATTGGGACACAGCTTTTAACCATTGAGTTATAAGACATGTACTTTTTGACCAGCCTCTTGAAAAGAGGGGTCCCCATATTGTTCTCCGGGCAGAGGGCGCTACCTGAACAAGTGGACATGTATCTGGCACGCCACTGTATCCCAGGAGCAAGGATGGTAGGGGGTAGAATCCCTATCAAGTATATTCGAGAATTGCCCCTCTGGTCTATACTGTTTTCTATCACAAGCATGACAGGCAACACTAGCGCTCATCTGGCATCAAGATCGTAGGTGGCTTATGGTGTTCATTGTTTGGAACCAACACTGTTCAACTGGAGTGCAGGGTTCCTTCGAAACATGAAGGAATAGATTTCACAATGTAGGACTGGACAGAAGCAGTTCGGTTATGGCTTATTTTTGGTCTCATTTTTCTTAGAGCGCATCCCCTAGATGCAGCCTCAGATAGCACTGGCGTTGCGACTAGTGGATGAACCGAGGATGGAGAGGTGGACTAGTTTGTCTCCAAGGCTAGTGTCGGAGTCAGAGTTCCATTTCACTGGCGATTTATTTGCCTGGTTGAGATGACAGTATCTCTGGATAGAGGACTTCCCTTATGCTGAGGTAGATTTCCGCGAGAGCATGGATTTGATTTTTCCTGTGGGGGAAGAATAGGATGAGTCAGGTAAGAGACTGAGCCATACCTTGTTTAGTTTTTGTTTTTAAAGTTTTTGATGTATTGTTTCCAACATGCAATCAAGGGAGCAGTGCGTCCGGCTGATGTACCAGTACCAGGACGTCGTGGGGGCATCTCGGTTGCAGCAGATCTAGAAGTACTAGTGATGGGTCTCTGGGAGGTTGAGAGAAACCTCCAAGGCCTTACGATGGGAATTCCTCCTTTGCGGAGGGGAGAAGTGCCTTTACATCTGCAACGACACACTGTGGGAGTACCAGAGAATATCAATTCTCTATTGAGGCACGTAGTGCACGCGGTGGTGTGTTACTCGTAGCACAATGTAGTGCGGGGAGATTAGAGTCTCTCCGGTGATCATATTTTGTATGCCTTGTCAGGCGACGTTGTATGGGTGGAAAGACCCAATATTTTCTCTTCTACGTACTTTTTGATGTAATACAAACATTTCAGTCACGCCATATATATATATACAGTTTCAAGTTTTTATGATGCCAATGATTTGTACATGATGATGTCTGTGATGTGTTTTAATTTACATGTAATGTACAGTTTTGCTTTCCTTAAATCTTAAATGTGGGCAAGATACCGATCCATGATATAATTAGCTAATGAATCTGAAACACTATTAAGTTCTCTTGGAATGTGTCTATATTCAATGTAATCAAGCATTCGTTCTAGACGGCCAACTTGTAAGTGTAGACGTAGCAGGATAGGACTACGGATAGTGTAAATACGGTTGAGTTGATAAACCACATGTTGGGAGTCTAAGTACACAATGATACAAGAGATACCTAGGGAGGAGGCTTGGGTCAACAGTCTAATGATAGCGTGATATTCTGCCATATTGTTGGTTGCTGGTCCTAAGCAGATGCCTCCTGAACTCAACACCTTGTCAAACTGGTAAATAACCCATGCTGCCGAAGCAATGTTCCGGGTATGTCGGCTAGCGCCATCCACGAAACCAAAAAAGATAGGAAAGGAAGACGTCATCTATGCATGAAAACACAGGCACAGTCATGAGTGGCAACGATAAAGACTTGAGCACGCGAAAGAAATAGACACACCAAACTAAAATATAGTAATGTACAAAGTACAGATGCTAGGTGATCTAGGCATAGTACATTTTAAGGTAAAGCCCGTTTCGGGGCTCTCCTAGGGAAATTCCATCATGATCAACTAATTCATAGGCACCTCTATGTAGGACACGTTTCACGATGTAAGGACCGTGCCACATAGGCTCTAACTTTCTTGTTCCCAATTTATCGTGAGCTTGGTCGTAAACGAGGACTAAGTCTCCTTCTGAAAAATTCCGAGGGTGGACAGATTTGTCATATTGACTCTTAATTCGTTTCTGATGTGCCTCGTTGGCGAGAGCAACATAGCGATGTGTTTCGTCTAATTTGGATAGATACAAGAATCGTTCTTCTTCAGCAGAAGTGTGGGGCAGGAGTTCGATTTTTAGTTTGAGTGATGGAATCTCACACTCGATTGGTAGGACGGCTTCAATGCCATAGACCAACTGGAAAGGAGTGAATCTAGTTGAAGTTTTCACAGAGGTGCGATAAGCCCAGAGAGCGGAGAAAAGTTGTAAATGCCACGATGTTTTGTTTTCCCCTACCATGCGTTGGATCATGGTTTTTAGGACTTTGTTGATAGCCTCAACTTGTCCGTTCGCTTGAGGGTAGTAAGGGGATGAGTTTTCATGGAGAAAACCCAATTTGACATGTAACTCGCTCATCATCTGGTTTTTGAAGTGTGCACCATGGTCAGTGACAATGGCATGTGATACACCAAAACGAGTTATGATGTGGTTGAAGAGGAATAGAGTTGCAGTTTGACCATCATTCAGGAAGGTAGGCATAGCCTCGGCCCATTTTGTGAAATAATCGACGGCGACGATGATGTAACTGTGCCCCCCGGCTGAGGTAGGCTTACACTGCATGAAATCGATGCCCCATTTGGCAAAGGGGCTGATGGCGATAATAGGGTGCAGTGCAATAGGGTGGGTGCGTGCCTTCTTGTTAAAAAGTTGGCAGGGTGGGCATTTTTTGACAGCCTCGATGCAATCTTTGAAAATCGAGGGCCAAAAGTAGCCGACACGTAGGATTTTTTGGGCTATGGCCATCCCAAAAAGGTGACCGCCACAGGCACCAAGGTGACAATCGTTCAAAATGCGTTCAGCCTCCTCGTGAATCAGACATCGCCGAATGATGGTGTCAATACCCCGTCGATACAAGGTGTCATCGATGATGAGATAACGACGAGCATGGTGACGGATGCGTCGATGCTCTTCGTGAGAGATGTTGGGCTGAAAACGTTGGGTTTGAAGGTAGAGGAGAATGTCTCTGTACCAAGGATCATAGGTTCTAATGAGGAAGAGAGATTCATTGGGGAGAGAATCTCTAGGTTCAATGTTTTCATTGGCACGAGGGAGAGCGCAGATGAGCTCGACAAACTCCAGGGATTTTTTGGCTTTGGCCTTTGTAAACTCCAGATCGAATTCTTGAAGAATAACGATCCATTTTGAATATTTTCCCCCAAGTACTTGACGTGTCAAGACGTGGTACATAGGGTTGGAGTCTGCAATTACCATGGTGGTGCATAATAAGATGTAGTGGCGGAACCTTTGGACAGCGATGACGGCTGCCAGAGCCAGTTTTTCAACATGCAAATATCTGAGTTTGGGTCCAGATAAACTCTTGCTCAGATAATAAATCACATGTTCTTCACCGTTAGGATCTTCTTGAACTAACACCATCGCAATGGTGGAAGTAGAAGCGACCAAGTAAAGGATATAATCCTTTGTATATTCGGGGGGATGTAACAAAGGTGCGTGGGTCAAAGCATGCTTGAGAGCATCGAATGACCGTTGGGCGGTTGAATCCCAGATGAAAGGAATGTTCTTTTGTAGTAACTGCATAAATCCTTTAGTGATCTCGGCATATTTGTAGATGAAACGGCGAAGAAAGTTTGCTTTGCCTTGCAAACTTTGGAGTTGGGTTAAATTGGTAGGTGGGGGTAAGGCTAAGATGGCCTTAATATTTAAGGGATCCACCCTGATCCCGTCTTTGGAGACAATGAAACCGAGGAGTCGACCGAATTCGACAGCAAAGATGCATTTGTGTGGGTTCAGACGAATACGGTAGAACCTACATCGAAGAAAAATCGCCCGTAAATGATCAATGTGATCGAATCGATTTAGCGAATGGGTGGGTAAATCGTTGAGGTACGATTCTGCTATATGTTTGATGTCGTGGAAAGAATACGACATGGCTCGGTGGAAAGTAGCCCCAGCATTTTTAAGGCCAAAAGGTAGCTTTCGGTAGGCGAAAGTAGCCCAAGGGCAGATGAAGGCTGTCTTGTGTTGATCTGCATGCAAGATTTCAATCTGGTTATATCCAGAAAATCCATCCATGAAAGAGAAGATTATGCTCCCTACGCAATTATCGATTATTTGATCGATGAAGGGCATAGCATAGTTGTCCTTGGGACAAGATTTGTTGAGATCTCAATAGTCAATGCAAACATGGATGGTCCCTTGTTTCTTGGCAACTAGAACAAGGTTGGAAACCCATTCGATTAAAGGGACGGGATAAATGAAGCCATATTTTAGAAGTTTTTCAACTTCCGCCTTTATAGCTGTGATTTTCTTGGGATGAACCGGGCGAAGTTTCTGTCGAACTGGTTTTGCGTCAGGGTTAGTCTTGATTTCATGTACTATGATTGAAGGGTCGATCCCTAGCATTTCCTCGTAGCTCCATGCAAAGACATCACGGAATTCTTTAAACAAAGCGGTGTAAGAGACCACTTCATCGGGTGTGCAATTAGCACCTAGATTAATGTTTTCCACAACACCTTCTTTGATCGAAATGTCGATTGCGATCATAGTAGAGATGTTACTCATGTTCCCCTCAGAAAGAGTATCTTGTGTGAGGATAGGAGATTGCGGAGCATGGGTAACATCAAGCGGGAAGACAGAGTGTGTGTCTCCGTGAATTTCTTCCAACGACAGAAGAAAAGAGGATCGATGATGGTTATCATCCCAAGGTAAGTCGTCGATGCTGAGCATTTCCATAATCGATTCGTTCGAAGGGAAAATGTGGGAAATGTAATCGACGACAGATGATAGGGAATCCAACCATGAGGGAATTGAAAAGGCATCGGGTGCCAATGAATGCGAATTGTTGGAAGAGGGAGAGGCAGATTGGATAGCTACGTATGCAGCTTTGGCTGGGTTGAGTGGCATAGTGTCACTGAGCACATCGAATTCCAAAGGACTAGGTACAATCCAAGGATCAGATGATTCCAAGGATTGATAAGGCATAGTCGAGACCATATTGACAATGACAATATGATGTGCAGTAGGTGGAAGTGGTGTAGGGAAAGTACCCTTAAGGCTAGAATCTTTCAATAAGCCAACACCAATGCTTTCATACGTAACTACGTGGTCTCCCAACAAAGGAATGTTGTTGGTGGCAAGGATGCGAGCGTCGGGTGTACAGAAATTAAGCTGATCGATGGTGACAATTTTTCCTTGATATGGGAATTGTACACTTCGGAACACCGATGAGGCGACGACAGTCATAGCGTAGAACCAACTTCTTCTGAGTAATAGGTTGTAATTGAGGGGAGCATCAACCACCTCGACGTCAACGGTAACAGTTTTTCCGCCCAACTAAACGTCTAAGGATTGCAATAATCTGTGAGGATGAAAACCTCATCCATGGAAGGTGCGTAACATCGTAGGGGATTTGTTAAGGGAGGTTGATTTCAAGCCTTTCCAATAGGCTAGAGACATGACACAGGTAGAGGCTCCCTCATCTAGGATAGTTCGGTGGATTTGTTGATTGTGAACAACAACATCGATTTGGAAAGCTAGCTGGTGGGAGAGTCGTGATTGATGGTCATCTATATTAAACATGAGGTTGTTTGATGACTCAGGATCAAAAGCACTGATAGTGGCTAAGAGCATTCTATGTTGGCTGGGACAGTGTTGTAGAACTTCCAAGGCAGACATAGCACATGGTGCTTGGGCCAAATCTTCTACAATATTGTAATTTTGGGCAGCCTGTGAGTTAGGATTGAAAGTAGATTTCCGGATGGTGCTCTTAGGAGGGCGTAAGATGGAGTCAAAAGATGGTTTCTCAATATGGAGTAGCTTGGATGGAGGGCTAACAAATGGAGGATTAGCAGAGGATGGCAACGGGTCCAGAGGAGAACCGTTAGCAATCTTGGGCTTATCAGGTTTAACTGGCGTGTCATATGTCACAGAGTGAGTGGTTAGATTAACCCCGTTAAACATGTAAATGTGGGCACTTGTCGAGGCCTCATCATGGGGTTGGTTGGAACTGCCCCCCAGCATGGGGGTTTGTGCAACCAAAGATTGCTGCTGTGGAAAAGGCTGAGTAAGCACAGCGGGTTGTGAATTTCCCTTGAAAAGTTTGGCCACTTCATCATGATGTGGGAAGTCTCGAGTGTAGTGATCATCTCCACAAATGAGACATGGGAATTTCGATTTTCGTTGTGGTTGTTTTTCGACAGCAGGGGTTTGTGGTTGGGTTTTGGGTTGTTCATTGTTATTGTTTTTATTTGGTTTATTTTTCACTTTCTTCTTGCCCCCAAGTTGTTGTGAAGGGGTTGATTGGACCGCATTCACATCAGAGACCTGAGTTTGAGGGGGGGTAGAAGAGGGTACAGTCAGGCTGGGAGCGGCCGTCGAAGTGGGTCGCTGAATTGTTCCAATCGACTGGGTCGTAGATTGGGTTTTGACGGAGCCAATAAATCCATCCGTGTGGGAAGAAGATGATGGTTTGGATGGATCATTAGTGGCACAGGGGGCATTCGATATCAACTCATACAGAGTACCAGATTGTGAATAGACTAAGTCTAAGTACTGATCTCAAGCAATGGCTTCTTCCTTAGTGACTACGACACCCATGGCAACATCACGAGTGATCTGGGGTAACAATGATTTTGTGAACCATTCTGCTAACAATTGGTCAGGAATGACCGCTTTGATTAACCTTCGTCGTCGTCTCCATTCATGGATATGATCGGAGATATGTATGGAAGTTGTCTGACGAAGGGAGGTTAATAGTTCAGTACCCGTCTCGTATCGAATGGGCAGCTGGAAGTGTGTGAGGAAGGACATGGCAAGGGAGTTGAAATCATGAAAAGACGCGCGTGGTAGTTCAATATACCATTTCGTTGCGGAACCTGTAAGTGTTCGTTGGAAAAGACGTAAACGAATAGAATTGTCCATGAGGGAGTTGGATGAACACCACAAATGGAATGTCATCACGTGGTTGTTTGGGTCTTCTCTGGACTTTCCATCAAATTTTGGGATATCAGAAGGAAGTTTAGCTGGAATAGCTGGCCAAACCGGAGAATGATAAATAGGATCATTCGTTAACCGAGACAAATCTGGAAGGTCCAAGGTAGCCAGAAAAGGTAGTTGTCGGTTAACCTGTGGGTAATGTTGGTGTGGCAGAGGGACACCAGTGGGGCCCATTACCGGGTTATGTGGATAATTATAACTAGTGGGCCCTCTCATGTGAAGTTGGTTTTGACCAGAGTACACAGGATTCGAGGTGTTTTTAGAAGCATGTGTGAGTGGAGGATAACCGGATGGGTTTTGTGGGTTATAGATTGGGTTTGGCACCTTTCCATAAGGGGGTTGTTGCAGAGTCTGAGTATTTTGTCCTATCGAGAACTGTGGGTTTCCTTGAAAAAGGACGTTCCATAGATTAGGTAGGGCGGACACATTTTGTCCATGTGGTTGATGATAGACTCCAGATTGAGGGTGCCCCCCAGCATGAGGGTGCCCCTCGAATGGGATTTGTCCTCCAATGGGAGGATGCCCCCAGTTTGAGGTAGAGTTCCTGGAATTTGAAAGCCAGATGTAGAAGACTGACCGGTGCCGCCGAGTGGGTTAGGACCACCAAGACCAGTCCCTCTGGGTTGTTGGATAGGTATGGAACTTCCCAGTATAACTTGGGTGGTAGTAGTTTGGGCAGTGGAAGCAGTGGAAGCATTCAGTGCCCTGAATACAAAAGGGAGTGTAGGACTTGGTGTTACAGGTGTACCAATCGAAGCTTGATTGACCACCGCGTTACCGGCGGGAATAGTCGGAATGTGAGGGACCATTGTAGAATGGGCCATCTGGAGAGGAAGAGTAGACCTCGGGCCAACGGGTGGTGTGGCTGTAAAAGTGGTGGTACCAGTAAAATGATTTGGGGGTACGGTGTAGGAAAAATATGCGTCGACACCTTCCCCTGTCCCATAAAGATCTCACACCAAATGTGGTGGACTCCGGATAATGTCTGTGGTCCAAAAGGGGTCATCGGCTAAAGGGTTTTGATGAGACCCAGCTGGAATGTCAGAAGGATTGACGATGACAAATTCACCAGTGGAATTTAGATGTAGGATACGTCGTTCATATCCCTCCGAAATACGATAAGCTTTCGGAGATTCTGAAACAATTCGAAAATTCTCCAAAGGAGTGGGAACCTCTTCCTGGGAAGTTGTAGTATTTTGAACCTTTATCTGTTGAGGGGATTCCTCCGTAGAATGAGGGGGTAAAGGGGTGTTTCCTTCCATATTTTCTGGAGGAATTCCCTATAGCCTTCGCGAACGACGTGGAGGGTCGATGTTGGCGAAAAAGAGTCGGCGAAAAAGATCTATGGCCAACTACCGAAAAGAAACAACATACGCTAATAAAAATCTAGGGATCACAACCAATCAAATAGGACCTTCTTTTGATGACTATACTAGTTGGTGATGAAATCCAACATAGTGTGATAAAGTCCAGGAGGGGAGGGGATAGGGTGGAACAGTTACAATGGCGACCTGCTTAACGGACTTACGCCTTGGTGCAAGCTTCCACGCAGTAACTGTGGATTTACCCTCCAAGGAGCCCGAGTGAGTTTGACCAATGTCTGCTCCAGGTACAGTGAGACTTCCCGTCACCGTCACCTTGTGTAAGACCCTAAATATTATAGCCACTAAGGTTACCAATTCACAGTCATCCCCTGGGCAGGAACAGTCGACAGTCCGATCAGAACGTACGGGTAGGGTATCGAGCCCGAAATCAACTAAAAGGATTCCATGCAATAATTGTGGATTTACCTCGAAGTGACCCCCATAATACGATCTGACCACCACAATCAGCTAAACCATGGAGGGTTAGTCCCCGTAGCTCACCCGAATGCGACCTCGTGCGTAACCCCTGTGTGAGAGGGGGATCCCAGGCAGACTTATACGATGATTGGATTTGACTCTCCCTAACTCAGGATGCTACTGTTTGTTTTGAAACTTTGGAGATTTATGCTCACAGCCTAATCCAAAGTACTAAGCCTATTCTACTGTTGGTGGAGGATCCTAGAAAAGAAAAAATTCCTAGTTAACTTTTAATTAGCGTTGATTTTATAGCTGTTCTTTACTCAAAAGGGGTGCATGGAAGTGAAACGAATGAAATTATGACTCAGTCCCAAAAATGCATCAAATATGATAAGCAATCATTTATTTTCGGTGAACATCTATCTAAGGGAGAGAGAGAGTTCTTTTCACTAACAAGCACAAATAAGGAATGTCCTCAAACAATTTCTCAATCAAATCCTGATATGATGCTAAAAATTTTTAGATGCCTTCTAACATGCACAATCAATCATGAAGATGTTTTTTATTGTTTGCGTATGAATAATGATTAATTCAAAACAAGGCTCATCTTGCTAATTATCTTTCTTGGACGAATGAAAATCAGACCAATACAAGCAAGAATCATACAAACAACACACCCTCTCGTCGTAATCAAAACGAAAAAGCGAAAGAAAAGAAGAAATCAAAGAGAAATCAAACTTCACACCCAAAAGAAAAAGTTGAAGAACAATGATCTTTAACCAAAATCAAAATGAAAGGATCTGTAAGCCTTTGATGACCTTCACCAAAGTTTTTCGTTCAGTTGATGAGGAGAGAAAGACGATGCATGGGTTTCAAATCCCAAATAACAGAAAAACTCAGCAACAATAGTGAAGAAGGTTACGAAATCCAAATAGTAAGATGTTTGTTCTTCAAGCAAAAGACAGATATCCAAGCTGGAAATAAGAAGGATTGACTCACTAGGTGACCCAACAAGAGAGGCACAGAGAAAAACCCTGAAAAAAGGCAATTCTGGAAGGTTTATTGGCCAAAAGAGGGCTGGTGCTCTGTTGCCAAAGGCAAGGAGCGTTATAGTGATCTGTGTAAGGCTATGGGGGAGCGTTGGCACTCTGTTAACACAAGGACAGAGGCGCCAGGTTCAAAAACTCCCCAAAATGTCAAAAAATTCCAAAAATTTCAATTCAGACTCGACAACTATGCTGAGTATGATGGGGTAGGGAGCCAATAAGCTCATGAAACCAATCAAAAGAGGAGTGAACCAGGTCTGAAACAATCAAGGGGTAGAACAAGTTCAATGAGGAGAAATCAAAACAAGAAATTTCGATTTGAGGCTATCTCCTCAGTGGAGTCGCCAATTTCTGTTGTAGGAAAATCTCCCTGCGGATAGGTAGATCGCCTCTAAGAGCTTGATCCTAACTCTAAGACAGAAAATGCTTAATGTGGACACTGACTTCCTTTCAAATCTATCTAAACTAACACATGAGAAGGAAGGAGGATAGAGGTACCTTTTTATCGATGTTTGTCCCTGCACGCTCCGAGTTGCGCTCCGATGCTTTGCTCCTCGCTGAGTCCTGTAGACAAACAAGATACAACCACTTCCTACTCTATTGATGTTAGATTGAAAATAGATCTATCTATCAATGATAAGTTCATGCGACATTAGACACAAACTAGAAAGAAACAAGCCAAGCGTGTCATATTAATGAGAATAACGACAGCAATACTTACAATCGTAGATGCGGATGCGACAGCTTCGTCGGGTCCTCTTCGTCTAACCCTTGCTCGAAAGATCCACAACCTGGATAACAACAGCTTCACTAATCACTCTCCTTTGGCTGACTGTGTGTTTCCTATGAGATCATAGGTTTCATGCTAGCAATTCTTTCTCCCCTTCCACCATCATAGAGCTTGCTTATATAGGTTAAGAGGAGCTTAACCTCTTGAGTTATCTTCATAACAAGTTGGGGGACCTCCTCCTTAGATCATGGATCTCCTAATGAAACCAAGAATTTGAATGCAACTGCCTTCTAATCTTGAAAGATCCTGTCCTTATTCTCCTCAACGGGCCAACTACTGCCTTAGATTAGGTAGCACTCCTGCAAAAGGGGCATCAGAGTGTTGTAGCACTCCCAGAAAATCTTAAGGGAAGCGCCATCGCTCCAAAAGTGAGTAGCGCTCCTATAAAAGGGCAAGGGAGCATTATAACGCTCCTTGAAGCCTTGTAGGGGGGCACCAACACTCCTAAGGCTGATATAGGGGAGTGCTCACCCTCAAAACCTTTGATTCAGAGCTCTTTTTCAGGTGTCAAGAGTTCCTTGACTTTAGTTAACCAGTTCTCCTTCTCCAAACCAAGTACATGACATGTTTTAAGTGCCTCCTTAGTGTCGTCATTATGGTAGTATGCTTGAATGATGTCTTTGACACTTGTGAACAACTTGAGACACTTGCGAAAGTTGTAAGGAAGATGCGACACTTACGACAATTGAGAGGAGTATGCGACACTTATCCAGTTGAGTAATTTTGACGTGTAACAATTATCCCCTCATGTACTATGTCTCGGATATAGTGCATGTGGATCTCAATGTGCTTCATCCGCTTCCTCTAAACTAGATATCTACATAAATTCAGAGTGTTGGTTGTCACACGAGATGATGATCGACTGATGAAACAGAATTCCCAACTTAGTGAGAAAATGTTGTATCCGCATAGCTTGAATGGTTATGTTAACTATCCTTATGTACTCTACCTCAATTGAAGATAGAGCAATAACAACCTGCTTCTTGCTTGACCAAAATATGGGCCTGGAACCTAGACTAAGTGAGTAACTAGATGTGCACTTACGATCAATGCTATCTCCAGCATAGTTAGAATCAGTGAACCCAATGAGGTCCAATATAGACTCTACTGCATAGTGAATCCCAAAGGTGATGGTGCCCTATATGTATCGAAGGATACACTTTGTAGCCTTCCAATGTAGCTCATGCAACTCTTGCATGAACCTGGAGACTACTCCAACTACATAGGAGAGGTCTGGTCTAGAGTGTGTGAGATACAACAAGCTCCCCACTAGCTGTCTGTACAGTGTGATGTCCACCAGTGGAGTGTCCCCTCCATCCTAAAGTCTGAATCCTGGTAGGAAAGGAGTGAGTGGAGACTTGTAGTCCATCATGTGAAATCTCTCGAGGAGATATTGTGCATACTTGGCCTGAGAGAGTTTGATTCTTGATGCATATTGAATAATATCGAGTCCAAAGAAGAAATGTAGTGGATCCATGTCTGTCATCAAGAACTTGTCATGCAGAATCCCCTTGACTGCAACAATCACTAAAGTCGAGCTATCAATGATCAACAAATCATCAAAATACAGAACTAGGAGTAGAAGTGAATCAGTCATCTTAAGCATGTAAACATTTAGGGTCTGAATTACAACATACAAAGTTTTGTGACAATAGGTAGGAGGCCATCTTGGCATACCATTCCCTCAGAGCCTGCTTGAGTCCATAAAGGGACTTCTTCAGTCGACAAACCAAAGAAGAATCCTGCATGAATCCCTGGGGTTGCTCCATATAGATATTCTCAGAGAGATCTCCATGAAGAAATGCATTCTTCACATCCATATGATGGAATTCCCATCCCTTGGTTTCCGCAATGGCAAGTGCCAAATGTATGGAATCCATATTTGCTACTGGAGCAAAGGTCTAGTCATAGTCAATGTCGTGCACCTGCTGAAAGCCTTTGGAAACTAGCATGGCTTTGTATCTGTTAACCTATCCATCCTCTACATTCTTGGTCCTATAGACCCATATGCACCTGACAAGTTTCCTTCCTGAAGGAAGGGGAACCAGATCCCAAGTCTAGTTCTCGAGGAGGGAGTTGTACTCCTCCTACATGGAAGGTTCCCAAAAGGGATTCCCAACAGCCTTTCCATAGGAATGTGGATCTAAATATTGAACCAAGCAAATATTCCACAGTGGCATCAATTCAGTGGTAGTGAGTGTAAGAGGAGGCTCCTTGAAATCAAATTGAGTCCTCCTAGTATCATATAGATCCCCAACAAGATATCTTGCATCCTAAAGAGTAGTCTTGGCCCACTTGGCCCTCAGATCTGGCTTTGCATTTGCATCTGTATGCAATGACTTTGCATATGAATGTACTGACTCGATATCTAAATCATCTGAATCCTATGAATCAAAAATCTCATATGAAGAAGAGTCAACATGTGCATGCTCATCATATCTGATAGGTGGAAGAACAAAATTTTTTGCATGCGGCTGTTGATGTACATGCAAGATACTTTCCTCAAATTGGACACTATGTTCAATGATGAGCCAGTCCGTGGAGAGATAAATGAATCAATATCCCTTCACATCATCGGGGTATCCAACAAATATACACTCTGTACTTTGTGGATCAAGTGTCTTCCCCTTCGCAGAGGTAATCCCGACCCATGCACGAGAACTAAATATATGGAAGTGGGTCACTTCCTATTTGAAGCCACTCCAAGCCTCGTATGGGGTGTTATCCTTGAAAGATATACGGGGATATTATTTTTGGATGTAGGTTGCAAAATTAAGTGCTTCAACCCATAATCTCTATGGAAGTGACTTTGCATGTAGCATGCAAGATGCCATCTCTTTCAGGGATCTATTTTTCCTCTCAACAACTTCGTTTTGTTGTGGAGTATAAGGAATCATGTGCTGCAAATGAATCATGGCTTCATGAAAAATATTTTGTATCTCATGGTTGAAATACTGCCTCCCATTATCCATTCAGATGAATTTTATCTTCTTTCCTGACTGTGTCTCAACAAGGGATTTGAAATATTTGAGGTGTTGAAAAACCTCATATTTTTTCTTGAGAAAGAAAGTCCATGTGAAGCGTGAGAAATCATCAATGAAAGTGAGAATGTACCTTGCTTTACTGATTGATGGATGTGGAAAAGGTCCCATGAGGTAACTGTGTATCAGATCCAAAGGAAAGGAGGCCTTCTGAGTCTTTCCTTTGTCGAATTTCTCTTGAGGGTGTTTTCCCAAAACAAATCCCTCACAAATTTCTTTGTAGAAGTGGATGTCAGGTAGACCTTCAACCATTCCCTGCTTGCTAAGCTATTGCATATATCTGAAATTTAAATGCCTGAACCTGTCATGCCATATCCTATTGCTTTCATGAGCATGGGTAAGCAGTAATGCATAATTTGGTTCAATAAATTCAGAAAATGTGTATAGTCTGGATTGATGGTTTACCTCACCAGTAGCAACCTTGGAATTGGTTTTCATGTCATAGATATCAACAAAATCAGGTGTGAATACTACTCTCTTCCCAGTTCCAGAGTTTGTTATATGATACATGGAGAGAATATTGACATAAAGTTTGGTAACATGTAGCACATTCTCGAAGCTTCCGTTTGTGAGTTCAATTCTCCCTTTGCCGATGACCTCGACTTGAGAGTTGTCCCCCATTAGAATAGGATGACCTTTGCATGAATCCAATGAAGAGTAGACTTCTTTTATGGATTCCATGTGGTGTGATTCCCCTGAATCTACAATCCATGAATCAGGAGAGGAGATGATGGCAATAAAAGCATGGCTAGAATTTCCTTTCTTGGGGTTTTGATCTTCTGGCTTCTTCTTCTTGGCAACCTCGTGAATGTGATCTCCAAGGTTGTTTTGTTGAATTATTTGGACCATTTGATCTATTTTTTTCTACATACATGCAGATTCTGAATGGAATCCTTGATGGAAGTAAGTGCATTTCTCCCATTTTTTTCCCTTTCCACCTTTGGATCCAAAGGAATCGTTGAAGGGTTTTGAGTTTGCAGAAAAATGAGAAAAGATGAAAATGAGAGAGAGAGAATCAAATAATTGTATTAGCTGTATTCCATACTCAAAGACTAAACAATTTACAATAGATATAGGCTACATGAGTAACTATTGTGCCATAGTAGTGATCTAGATATATCTAGATAGTCATTGACAGACATTGGAGTGAACTGCCACCTAGTCCTAGTTAACTGATCCATGTAATCATTAGTTAACTGAGCCATGACTTCCACTAGTCTAACTGAGTGTAAATGACTCTAAAATAAAGAGGAACATCCTATGTTGTAGGGGAATATTATCTAGAGAGAATATTCTCATCTAATGAAGAGTTCCCAACATTGGTATGAAAAACTTAGGAAAATAATTATAGCTGAGTGTGTAATATCTCCAACACCCCCCTTGAACACAACTAGGGTGTACATGATGAATGGGTCCTGTTGATGACGGAAGTCACTCCTGGATTGCTAACAGGAGCAGAGCCCAACGCCCATCAGTTTTATGTCACGGTTTTGTTTATAGATGGGGTGACCGAATGGAAGCCAACTCAAAACGATATCATCCAACACCAAACTAGGCTGGGCATATACAATTGAGTGAGGTCTTTATAAACTCCAGACAGTGAGTCATAGTAAAGGGTGAACAGACGGAGGATTATATAAGAGGGAAGTGAAAGTCTGTCATAAACAACAAGTTCCTAACAAACTGTGAGAGAAAACATTCGAAGGCAAGATCTTTTTACACCCCAATGCAGGAAACCAGTGAAGACAGTAATGCAGCAACAAATCATTTGTCATGACACAACTGTACTAATTCATGCAAAGCATTCGACCATGAACCCTCTAGTATTAGACGAAAACATAGATGGAAAGGAAAATTGTCTGTCATATAACAAGATATCTCATATACAGATGCATATCCCACAAAACTAGAATGTCTGTTAAACTTTACAGCAGGGAGCTCTGCTCTACCATCGATACCTACAAAAAGGGCAAAAATGCCTATATATACTTGGGATTGTCTCAGGCGCTGAAGGCGCGATCATATCATGAATTCAATGCTTATCATTGAGGAGCTTCTCTGTTAGGATGGGTTGTTGGTCTACCTCAATCAAATCTGCCCTCTGCTCCCCTGTCGTGCGCCTCTTTAATTCAGCATGGCTCGCGCCATGGGGGTAGCTGAGCCCTTTGAATATCGAACTGGTGTGTGCAGGTTTCCCTGGTGAGTTGGAGGCTCAGCGCAGCCTTCCTGGAGAGAACCGGTACAAGGGACCTTCCTTGGTCAATTTCAGCCAGGTCTTCCATACTCTGCAATAAATGGGTGATGCGAAGCTTCACCCACCCTCTTTCACTTTTTCTGCCGAGCCAAAGCGGCTCTCTGGATCCCCGAGTGAAATCTCGACCCAATCCACGGGTCTCTTCTTCTTTTCTCATGATCTCCTGAACTTTACCAAGGCCTTTTCCCAACTCTGCATCGGGTTTCGAGGTTTCGTGTTCCCCATTTTCAAGAGTTCTTGACCCTTTGAACTCCCGATCATCGATTCTCTGATGAGCGCATGTACGGGTTATCCCTCATGGCTATACTATGTTCCATGTGACCACCTATTATATGACCTGAGCTGAACCTCTGTCGGGGCTTTAGCACTTTTGATGTCTCGATACACAAGTCCCCGGGACTTGCTATTCTCTGATTGTCGATGCGCCTTCCGTGCTAGCCCTCTAACTAGGCCCTGGTCCAAGTGACCATCACCATATGCCCTCGGCCATACTCTCCATCAAAATTTCACGGTTTGCAATGTCAACGAACACGCACCCTCCAGACTCGTGATTCCCCGAAACCCGATAGCTCATGGCTGTTGACATGTCAACGGTCCGTCCCCCGTCGCGAACACCTGCCACCTGTCTTCCACTTGCAGTCCCACATGCTAACCGGCGGTTGCCGAGATATCACTCCTTGCGAGCTCGCAACTCTGGACACAAATCTTTTCCACTCCAACTTACGAACCTCCGAGCATATGATATGCCGATGCCACTTGGCGTTGTCTCCCTACAAGGGTTGATCTTCTGACACCTGTCCCGCACTATGGTCTCTAATTCCATCGGGAAATCGCATATCGAGATATCATGATTCATGTTGTCCTATGCACGGG
This sequence comes from Picea engelmannii, assembly GCA_009831015.1. Lineage (NCBI taxonomy): Eukaryota > Viridiplantae > Streptophyta > Pinopsida > Pinales > Pinaceae > Picea > Picea engelmannii. Next base: position 291,019 of record ML793412.1, read on the forward strand.
ACATTCAGTTCCTCGATCCCCGACTCCGTGGGATCTCTTGACACATGTCCCTACTGACGGATGGTTCTGATCCAGTCGAAAAATCATGGATCGCGATTCCTATATGCAAGAGTTTCTTGCCTTCGAAAAATCTGATCGTCCTCCTCTGCACACTAGGGGTTAACCTCGGCACAACTTCTAGAGATCTAATGGCCGACAGGATTTCGTCGATCTCCTCTGTAAGATTCTGACTGTCGATTTACTTTGAGGATGGTTCTCGACTGCTGAAGACAAAACTTTGCCCGCTCGCTTGACTTGCTGCTACAAAATGGGATTCTCTTGGGATATGCTCAGGTGCTTTGTGTGCAAACTGCAGGCTTGGGTACGCCTAATCCCGAGACAGGAAAAATCACTAACATTAGGCTCCATGGGGGATAGAGTCATCCCTGCGATGCTCTAAGAACTCATTCCGCAGCTTCAGTGCCTTGCTGTTGGGCTATGGAGTCATTTATTAAGTCGAAAACATACAGAAAGAAAAATAATCAAAGAAGTAAAAGACGATATTTACAAACAGAGGAGCCACCTAGGGCTCAAATAAAACATTTTTTTAGAAAATGCCCATTTACTGGGCTGTTGAAAACCTCTTCACCCTCCAGATTCTGCAACCCATAGGTGTTGTTGGAGAAAATCTCAGAGATTTTAAAGGGGCCGATCCAGAGGGCATCGAACTTGTTGTGCTTGCCTTTGTCCTGTCTGGGTGCATCCCATTTAAATACCAAGTCCCCGACCTCGAACTCCTTCTTCTTGACCCTTCTATCAAAAGCCTGCTTGATCTTCTGCTGATGATCGTGGGCCCTGTTCATGACCTGTTCCTTGGTTTGCTGCACTTCCACCATCTGATGAATCCTTCTGACCATATGGTCAGGCTCCTCTTCAAGGTCTTGGAGTAATTTTGCCACAGGTAGGGAGAACTGAGTAGGGAGAACGGCCTCTGTATCGTAAACAAGTTGGAAGGGTGAAATTCCTAGAGACTTCTTTGTTGTCACTCGGTCATCCCATAGAGAAAATTTGAGTTTTGCATCCCAGGCCCTTTTATTGTCTTCCAATAATCTTTTAATGAGCTTGATCAAACCTTTATGGAGGATTCTGCCAGTCCATTTCCCTGAGGATAATAGGGGGTAGAGTGTACTAGTGAAATCTCAAACTGTTCACAAAACTTGACCAGGGGCTCAGATCTGAAGGGGGTGGCATTATCAGTGACAATTCTGCTAGGGCAACCAAATCTAGCCATGATATCCTCCAGGAGGATGAGAATTACTTTGTGAGAAGTGCTTTGGGTGGGGACAGCCTCTATCCACTTGGTGAAGTAATCTATCGCAGTGAGGATCCATCTGTGCTAGCCACTTGAGGGAGGATGAATCTCTCCGATGAAGTCCAACCCCCACTGCTGAAAAGGCGCTGAAACTACTACAGGATTTAATGGTAGAGATTTGAGCTGTTGCTTTCCTGAGAACCTCTGGCATTTGATGCAAGCTCTAATTTCTCTGCAGATGTCAGGGAATAAAGTGGGCCAATAGTACCCAGCCCGGAGGACCTTGTGAGATGTGGTCTTCCAGAAATGATGACCTCTGCATAGAATGCTATGGAAATCAAACATAACCTTCTGGGCCTCTTGTGGATCCAGGCATCTTAATAATAACCCTAGGGGGTCTTTCCAATACAGGGTTTGGTCAATGAGGCAATATTTGACCGCCTTGAGCTTTAGATCTCTTGCCTTGATTTTTCCCAACCCATTAGGGGGCTTTAATTCTTACAGAAAATATAAGATATCCTTGTACCAGTCGCAAGCTGCTAGTGGTAAGGCACCCTGAAAATGCTTGTTGGCTGACTCAGCTTGATCATTGACGAAGTTAATCCCCAAGGCTTTGCAATTGGATTCAACTATCAGTTTGGCTAAGCCATGTCCCTTTATCAACTTGGTGGGCTTAATTTCTAGATCAAATTCTAGAATCTTGGCGATCCACTTACCTCTTTTCCCATCCATGTCGGGCTGTATAAGAATGTCCTTCACAGAGGCTGTGGGGACATATGCAATGATCTTTGAGTGCAAGACATAGACTCTGAAAGCTTTGAGAGCTTTCACCAATGCATAGGACTGCTTTTCCATGATCTCATACTGAAGTTCTGTGTCTCTTAATGCCCTGCCGAAGAAGGCGATGGGCTGCTCATGCCCTTCCACATTTTTCTGCAATAAGACCACCGCCACTGTATCAAAAGAAGCAAAGGAGAAAATTAGGAACTCTTTGGAATAGTTAGGACTGATAAGCACATGTGCCACAGTCAATGCCTTTTTAATCTGGTCAAAAGATTCCCTGGGTTTAGCGGTCCATTTCACTTCGCTTCCCTTCCTGAGCATGGTCGTAATGTGTTTCACTAGCTCGGCAAAATTCGAAACAAACCTCCTTAGAAAATTTATTTTCCCCAAAAAGGCCTGAACCTCTTTTTTAGACTTGGGAAGTGACAAGGCTTGAATTGCCTCCACCCTGCTGGGATCAATTCTCACCCCTACTGCTGATACTATATGTCCTAACAACTTTCCCTCCTTCATAGAAAACAATGATTTCTTGGGGTTTAAGGATAAACCATACCTCTGACACTTCATGAAGACCTTTTTCAAGTGGCAGCAGTGCTCCTTGTCTGTCCTGGAGAAGACTATGATATCATCCATATAGATTACCACAAACTGGTCCTTCTCCCCTATGAACGCTATATCCATAGCTCGCTGAAATGTTGCTCCTGCGTTCATCAATCCGAAAGGAATTTTGGCATACATGAATGTAACCCAAGGAGTGGTGAAGGCTGTCTTTTCCCTGTCCTCAGGCATGACCGATATCTGATTATAACCAGAAAAACCATCGATCATGGATATCCTGGAGGCCCCAATTACCCTCTGCAATATATGTTCCATCTTAGGTAGGGGGTAATTGTCTTTCTTTGAGCTTCTGTTGAGATTCCTGAAATCAACACAGAGTCTAATTTCTCCACTCTTCTTTCTTACTAGGACCAAATTGGCCACCCACTCAGAATATCTCAAGGGGACGATAATTTGGGCATCTAACAATTTCTTCACTTCTTTCTCCATGACAGGTAGCAACATGGGATTTATCTGTCTCAACTTCTGTCTAAATGGTTTAGCCTCTTCCTTTAGTGGGATCTTGTGCTCAATGACAGATGTGTCATAGGTCTTGAGGTATTCGTACGTCCATGCAAACACATCAGCGAACTCCTTTAGCAGCTTAGTATATTCGGCCTTCTGTTCCCCGGTCAAACTGCTTGACAATTTGACAAACCTGGGTTTCTCCTGTGAACCAATGTTGCATTTGGTTGTCTCGGTATCTTCATTTGAAAACCTGCCCTTTACTGGCACGTCGTTCCCATCGAACAATCTTTCTAAAGGGACAAGTCCCCTTGGAATGTGATTACTGGGCAGCTGAATGATCTGATGATTAGTGATTTTATTTAAAAACTCCTCAGGACGAGAGTCGCCTTCCAAATCAGGATCTTGGTCAATATGCAACGCAGAAAATTCATCCACTGATTGGAGAAACCTTTCAAGTTCAGAATCATCTTTGAATACCTTCCAATGCTTGACATTGTCCGACACCGAAGGCCTATATCTTATATCAACATCATTTTTTATCCTAGACGGCAGAGGAAATTTGAGCAAACTGGCTGAGACAGCTAAAGAATCGGCCAAAGTATTTTCTCCCCTCGGGATGAAAGAAATATTAAAATCCCAAAATAAATTATCAACAAGGTCCCATACTTCATTTTGGTAATTCCTGAGCTGAGGATTATGGGCACGATAAGCATTTCTTACCTGCTGAATAATCAACTCAGCATCCCCGAATACTACCATTTCTTCAATTCCCATTTCCTTTGTAGCCCTCATACCCAGAACAAGAGCTTGATATTCTTCCACGTTGTTAGTGACTTTGAATTCCAGCTTATATGATAGGGATAAGACTTCTTGATAGGGTGATATGAAAACCACTCCAGCGCCAGCTCCTTCACTAGAAGAAGCTCCATCAAAAAACATCTTCCACATAGAGGAGCTTTGGGGGGAAATCGGGTGATCAGGGCTGGGGTGTTTTCTGATTAGCAAAGAGCTTTCAGGGGCATCGATAAGCTACAGTAAGCTAGACCCCAATTCAGTGTCAAGTGCAAATATGGGGTTATTGGTCGGGTCTGCTTCATCACTGAAAATATAGGCCAGCTGGGATTCTCTGTATAATCTCCTTTGTTCCCCTCCGAAGATCGGAATGGTAGCATATGTAAGATCCATCTATAGTGTCCCTCCAAGCTTTTTGATCCACGATCTAGACAACAACATACCGAATTTGGGGGGAACGTCGGCTACCACAATATCCATGACCACACTTTTCATAGGCAACTGAAACAGGGAAACCGCCATCTCTTTGATGACTCCTAAACACTGCACTCTCCTTGAATCAAAAGAATATAAATCATGATAAGTTCTTGTCACCTCCAGTCCCAATTCTTCCATGACTACCTTGGGCATAAGGTTATGGGAGGCTCCTGAATCCATGAGGTAGTTATGTAGTACTTTATCATGTATGTTTAGGGATGTGTAGAAGGGGGGGATGAGTCATCTCTGTCTTCTACCATGGAGCCTAAGACAACAATTGGTTTTTCATCTTGAAGGTTTACTGAGTCAGAGGGAGGCTGGGGAGACTCGGATTGTAGCAGCTTGGAGAGGGATCTTTTAAAATCTTCATTTTTTACTAGCTCTGAGAGGGGGACAGGAATCCTGATTTTTTGAATTTCATGTTCGAAATTAAAGGATGGAATTGGCTTAGGAGCTTCCCTTGCCTCGGTGATGGGTTCTTTGGCTGCTAGCAAAGCACTCTGAGCTCTTTCATTTTTAGTGGCGGATGCTACAGCTTTAGTAGGTCATTATGCTATGAGGGGCTGGTCTGGGCTGTCAAATTCTCCTTCTTTCCTCTTCGACCCGAGATTATATCTGTTAGATGTGTGGCCGGCCCTTTCTCCTTTACCTAGCTCATGGATTTGAATGTTCATCAGAGATTTTTCATATGCAGACTGAGTCAAACGGGGAAAAGGAGGAGCTTCCTCAACACTGTGAATTTCGGGATTATCAACAAGGATGTGAATTTCGGGATTATCAACAAGGATTTTAATCTCCTCTCTTTCCTCATGATCAACTAAGTTGTTTTGGAGGGGGGTTTGAACCCTTTGATCTTCTCTGTCCTTTCCCCTTTGTTCCCTTGGGAAAGCCTGAGGCATATTGTTAGCAGGTCATCTGAAACCTCTATTATCAGTGTTCTGGGGATTTCTGTACATGGGCTTCCCTTCTAATTCCAACCTTTCTACCTTAGCAGCAAGTGATTTTAGTGTTCTAGCTGTCTCATCTGTCTGATGGGGCAGGGGAGAGGAACTGGATGAGGGAGCTTCAGGCCTACTCCTGGATGTACTTCTATCACCTGCATTCCTTAGTCGGTTGACAGCCAATATGTTAGATTCCACCTCCACGGACGCATCCTGCATGAGGGCCAGCGTAGCAGCTCTTCTCTCCCTTAGCAGTAGGCAGAATTCAGGATCAAAGGCGCTGGACTAAGTGATCTTTGTAGAAGCTTCGGAGGGTTTTATCTCAGCAGGGATTCTGTTGTACATTTTATTAAATCTCTTGGAGAAGTCGGAGACAGATTCTCCTTCCTGTCTCTTCAACGACCCAAACTCTGTCATGTAATACATGAAATCTTTTTTATCCCCCCATTGTCTCAAAAAGGCATTGTCTAGTGCTTCAATCCCATCAATGGATCTGGGAGGCAGGGCCTTGAACCATTTTCTAGCCTCGCCTTGGAGGCTATGGACAAAAATCCTCATCCATACGTCTGCATGCATGATGACATTATCATCTGTGAAGCTGTAGAAAGATTCTAGGTGTTCATCCGCAGTTATGTCCCCCTCACCTGTGAACTTGGGTAGTTTCTTGAGGTAACCGTCTGCCGGGAGGGCATTGAGGGGTTGAGCTAACACAAGGGGAGCATACCTAGCGGATATAATAGCTTCCATTCTGGTCATAGGGGGGTTAGCACTGGCCATATGAATATTAGGTGGTGGAGAACTTGGAGGAGAAGGAGTTCGCGAAGGGGCTACGGGAAATGAATCTCGAAGTGGAGTAGGAAACAAAAGTGGATTCAAGGAGGAAGCTAACAAGCTTAAGTTAGTAGGTGCTCCTCCTTGTACATGAGTAGTAAAGATAGGAGCAGGGAGATCTTCTATGGTCCCGACCCAATGCCAAGGTATAGTTTCAGGGGAGATGGGAGTGACAAGGTCTCATCCCTCCGGTACCAGACCAGGAGAGGAAAACTCAACAGGAACACTCCCAAAATTTAGGAAACGGGAAACTGCAGAGACAGGCCTGTTGGGAAGTCGAGGAGAAGAAAATGGAGTTTCTACAGAAAGATATAATGGATTACCTGGTTCAGTGGTAGAAGCTCCTTCTTCAGGTGCCTTTCCCTTTCTGAGCACCGCCTCTGGGTCTGATTCAGGCGTAGCTAGAGGCAACAGTGGATGAGACCGTGCATGTTTTCCTCTGAAAGCCATAATTAATAGAGCAAGTTCTTCCCAGTGGAGTCGTCATAGTGGAGTCGCCAGGTGCATAGTAGCAATCTCGATAGTTATGATATCTGATGCACCTTCAGAATCAGCTGATCATTGTCGTTCTGCCCAGGGAAAATCTTCAACTTCGTCCCCGGCAACAGCGCCAGAAATGTTGAAGACGAAAGTCACTCCTAGATTGCTAACAGGAGCAGAGCCCGACGCCCATCAGTTTTATGTCACGGTTTTGTATATAGATAGGGTGATCGAATGGAAGCCAACTCAAAACGATATCATCCAACTCCAAACTAGGCTGGGCATATACAATTGAGTGAGGTCCTTATAAACTCCAGACAGTGAGTCGTAGTAAAGGGTGAACAGACGAAGGATTATATAAGAGGGAAGTGAAAGTCTATCATAAAAAGAAAGTTCCTAATAGACTATGAGAGAAAACATCCGAAGGCAAGATCTTCTTACACCCCAATGCAGGAAACCAGTGGAGACAGTAATGCAGCAACAAATCATTTGTCATAACACAACTGTACTAATTCATGCGAAGCATTCAACCATGAACCCTCTGGTATTAGACGAAAACATAGATGGAAAGGAAAACTGTCTGTCATATAACAAGATATCTCATATACAGATGCATATCCCACAAAACTAGAATGTTTGTTAAACTTTACAGCAGGGAGCTCTGCTCTACCATTGATACCTACAAAAAGGGAAAAAATGCCTATATATACTTGGGACTAGCTCGGGCACTAAAGGCGCAATCATATCATGAATTCAATGCTTATCGTTGAGGAGCTTCTCTGTCAGGATGGGCTGTTGGTCTACCTCAATCAAATCTGCCCTCTGCTCCCCTGTCGTGCACCTCTTTAATTCAGCATGGCTCATTCCATGGGGGTAGCTGAGCCCTTTAAATATCGAACTGGTGTGTGCATGTTCCCCTGGTGAGTTGGAGGCTTGACGCGACTTTCCTGGAGAGAACCGGTACAAGGGACCTTCCTTGGTCAATTTCAGCCAGGTCTTCCATACTCTGCAATAAATGGGTGATGGAAGCTTCACCCAGGCTCTTTCTCCTTTTCTGTTGAGCCGAAGCGGCTCTCTGGATCCGCGAGTGAAATCCCGACCCAGTCCATGGGTCTCTTCTTCTTTCCTCATGATCTCCTGAACTTTACCGAGGCCTTTTCCCAACTCTGCATCGGGTTTTGGGGTTTCGTGTTCCCCGTTGTCAAGAGTTCTTCACCCTTTGGACTCCCGATCACCGATTCTTCGATAAGCGCATGTACGGGTTATCCCTCATGGATATACTATGTTCCATGTGACCACCTCTTATATGACCTGAGCTGAACCTCTGTCAGGGCTTCAGCACTTTTGATGTCTCGATACACAAGTCCCCAGGACTTGCGATTCTCCGATTGCCGATGCGCCTTCCGTGCTAGCCCTCTAACTAGGCCCTAGTCCAAGTGACCATCACCATATGCCCTTGGCCATACTCTCCATCAGAGTTTTGTGGTTTGCGATGTCAACGAACATGCACCCTTCAGACTCGCGATTCCCTGAAACCTGATATCTCATGGCCGTTGACATTTCAACGGTCCATCCCCCGTCACGAAAACCTGCCACCTATCTTCCACTTGCGGTCCCACATGCTAACTGGCGGTTGCCGAGATATCACTTCTCGCGAGCTCGCAACTCTGGACGCAAATCTTTGCTGCTCCAACTTACAAACCTCCGAGCATGCGATATGTCGATGCCACTTGGCATTGTCTCCCTACAAGGGTTGATCTTCTGATACCTATCCCGCACTATGGTCTCTAATTCCATCGAGAAATCGCATATTGAGATATCACGATTCCTGTTGTCCTGTGCACGGGACCTTCAGTTCCTCGATCCCCGACTCCGCGGGATCTCTTGACATGTGTCCCTGCTGACGGACAGTTCTGATCCAGTCGAAAAATCACGGATCGTGATTCCTATATGCAAGAGTTTCTTGCCTTCGAAAACTCTGATCGTCCTCCTCTGCACGCTAGGGTTTAACCTCGACACAACTTCTAGAGATCTAACGGTCGACGGGATTTCGTCGATCTCCTCTGTAAGATTCTGACCGTCGATTTTCTTTGAGGATGGTTCTCGACTGCTGAAGAAAAAACTTCGCCCACTCACTTGACTTGCTACTACAAAATGGGATTCTCTTGGTATATTCTCAGGTGCTTTGCGTGCAAACTACAAGCTTGGGTACGCCTAATCTCGAGATAGGAAAAATCGCTAACAGGTCCCGACAACCAAGGCCATGTTAGGTACCCATTGTACAATGCATATAATAATGAGACATTGAAAAAATGAGGAAATAGGGAAAACCTCAAGGGAACCCCCCCCCTCAAATTATAATGCATAAAACAAATGAGAAGTAACAAAAAGCAGTTGCTAAGCAACCCTGTCCTTCACTCCAAGAAGACCTCGCAACTGTGCAAGTTTGTGTTCGTTGAATACTTTGTTGAAGATGTAGATGTATGCATGTATCTAATGAAGTAGATGCACCATTGATATGTCCACACATATCCACTTTCTCTTATTTTAATGAAGAATATACAAATAAAGTTCGGATGAAACTTTGAAAATAGAGCGACCATTTCCAAAAAAATGTTGAAATTTTGTTGATTTTAAAATGATCATAACGTCACTTCCCAAACTCCGTTTTGGACTATTTTTTTTTGAAATTGGATATTTTTTCGAGAGGAATTCAAATATCCATTTTTTTTTCTTTCTGAAAATGTTGCTCAGAAAATATCAGAATTGAATCTAATATGCATTGCTCCCTTTCTGTCTACTGAGATGCATGCATGACTCATGGAAAAGTGTCTGCATGTGACTACTGAGATGCATGCACTATATATTCCACATGAAATTTAGAAAAAAAAATCTTAAATTGAGTAGACATCATCTGCAATTAATGGAATACAAATTTATGTAGATACTTGTGTATAAGACTCTTCAGAATAAGAGGCTTTTTCTTCTGATGGTTTCTCTTTTGGATCTATCTTTCCAATCTCCTCCATGAAATATTCACAATATTCTTTATTCATGAATAGAACCTCCAATCTGGTCCATAGTTTATTTGGAGTTGATTCTTGTGATTCATCATATACTTGGTGGAGAATTTCCAGAGAAATAGACAAGCAGATACATCCTATGGCCATATCTTGTCTATCAAGAAAGTCATTTTTCTCATCGGTGGAATTAGGCTCTACTTCCATTGGCATAGTTATTTGGTACAAGCCTCTGCATATGAGCTGAAGAACAATTTTTGGCTTCCACTCCAAATAACTATGAGGCGTGAGAAGTATTGTCGATGAATAATCCATCTTTTCTGCGTTCTTCAATATTTAATACCTACAAAAAGAGTCTGGTGTGTATTTTTCCTAGCAATCCATCGAATCTAATACCATGTAAATGTGGATGAACTTGCATAGATAAGATCTAGCTAGAAAATGGCTACACAGTTTGCAGAAAAATGAGAAGAGACGAAAGCAAGAGAGTGAGAATCAAAGAATTTGCGTTAACCAAATAAATGAATGATAATTTACACATGATATACTCTGTATAAATCAAATAATGTGCACTGGAGGAGAAGCTAATGTGCCATAGTTGTAATATAGAGTGACATGGACACACACTGGAAGTTACACGAGTTAACTGCCACCTAGTATGAGTTAACTAGTCTCTTAGTCTTCAGTTAACTGACTGAAACAAAGTTAAGTGAGGAGGAGATTAGGGAATCATGAGTAATGTGCTAGTCTGGTGATAATCCCAAGAAAAATGTGCATTAGAAGGTGATGATCCCAATGTTGTATGATGATGGAATTAGTGTGGCATCTAGAACCCACTCAACTGATCAAATTGAAGTTTGAACTGAAGAGAATATTCTCCTAGAATGTAGGAAAGGAAATATTCTCCCTAAACTATAGGATAATGAATACTGACTAATAAACATATGGAAAACCTTAGGAAAAATAAATCCTAGGTGTGTGTGAAGTATCTCCAACAATATTGACAAGGTAAAAAGACTATCAGGTTCTCAAGTGCCCCCAAGGAGGAAATATGTCCCTAAGTAGGAGCCATATGTTACCCACGTATCCAACATCCAATTTCTTGCATATTTTATACTAGCATACTTGATTTATGAGTGTGGACATAAAGAGATTCCTAGTTACCTGGCAAAGTCACATTTGACTAGCCATCTCTCTTCACTAACATTTAAAGAAGTATCACGGAAAGTGTATCTACAAGTATTTCTAGTAGAGGGGCTATGGAGAAAGTGACATAGCATAGCATTGTCCCATTGGATGAAGGTGTGAGGAATACAATATAGTTTTTCTAGTTGACCCGAGGGATATACTATCAACATGTGAATTGAGATTGTGAGACCTGAAATATTGTCAATTATTACAAATTTGACACTTGAAAGTGGAGGAAAAGGGGTGTTCCCTTTCTATATGAAAAGTAATTTATAAACAAACATTTATTCTGGGACATGGTGCTACAATAAAAGGGGAAAATTGCATAGCAGACTAGTTCATCGATGTAGAAAGGAGGCTTGCATATACATATGGGAACAACGAAAAATACCCAAAACACGTCAAATATACACCAGATGTGTTCACCTATATTCATGAGGAAGGTTAGTTTCTAACACATATTAAAAGGAGTTACATATGTTATATAAACTAAATTACAAAGACACCGAAAATTCGGCCTAAACAATAGATTGGTAAAGAGGACATGCACTAATCTTTGACAAGGATGTGGTGAATAGTGGTAAATAAAGATATATATTTGAGAAATGTACAGAGGGTGTGAAAGGAAGAAATCACAACATTTTTTTTAATGTATTTCAATATCCCAACCAACATTAAAACCATCCCAGACCTGAAGTAATGCTTCCCAACAGACCCAATTATAGACATCAGTTTTGACAAGGCAAATTGCAGAGAAAAACAAAATTATAGAGCATGTTTGAAGTTAAAGGATGAAAATGAGTGAGGGTCGATGTGATATTTATATGCATTGGAGATGGAAAAAGGGTACAAGTCAGAGCCGACATGAGTTTGGGGCACTAGAATGAGTTTTTCTTTGTTGAATCCCACTTGAAAATGGACCAAATCATCTAATAAAATCTAGGGCTAACATGTAATGTGATTCTAATAAGACAATAGAAGTTAAGGCCGACCCTTGCATGTCATAAAACATTAATTTTTTAGTAAATAATGCAAGCAGATCCGACCTATGAAATATTTTAAATATTAATTTGGTGTAAAATTGGATCAAGGGTCGACTTAATAAAATGTAAATGACGACTTGTCCACCTTTAAAGGGGTAATTGGGGCTCGTACACCCACATTTTGAAGATTAATTGAAGAAGGTACGTGGTTGAAGGGCCTTTGGAGGTTAGACGTTGCACCGACACCCACTTTTGAGGGTTTTGGTCCCCAAATTTTGGCAATGTGGCTTGAGAAGCCCAAATTTTGAATTGTTTAGATTATTTTAATTATTGAATAGGGTTTTAACCCCTCCTTTGGCTAGATTAGTGGAAATTAGCTTAAATAATTATTGTTTTAATGTAATAAGAAGTTGAGCCTTTCCCCTATAAATATAGAGGCACTTCACTCATTTTAATCTTCATTTCTCGAGGGATTTTCCCTTAGGAGGTTTGAAATTTTTTTAAATTTTCTTGGAACATTTGTCTTATATTGTTGTTTTGGAGGAATAAGGTTTGCCTTTGGAGCATTGGAGAAAATTGATTTTTATTGTGGTTTCTCTTGCAAAATTTGTGGATGATTTTTGATAATATAGGGTTTCTGTAGATAACTTCTTAGATATTACAAGTGAATTTATGCAATTATTTTCCTTCATTCAAAGAAATATAATTATGAAACCTTAAGAGGAGTACAAGGGAATACACCATCCACCAAAGCTCACACTTTGTCTCGTAAACATTTTTAATCCTTGCTTCAAGGAGTAGAAGGTCCTACACCCTTGTTGCAAAGGCTCAACTAGGGTTTTGTTCCAAGAAGTAAAATGGATTACACCTGTGGAAATTTTAAACCCTGGTCTCATCACTTCAAACTTCTACATAGCTCCCTTTTTCCAAGTATTGCCTTGAATAGGGTTTTTGTTCCAAGAAGTACAAGGTCTTACACCCCTAGAAAGTTTAAACCATAGTCTTGTCAGTCTCAACTCCCTTTATGACTCCATTGCCCAATGAAAAAACACTAGTCATAGTCCCAGATCTCCTATATTGTTTGTGGAAAATTTATTTTCCTCTAACTCTCGACCTACAACAATTGTGACATGCAAATAGATGTCTTGAAGCGAAAGAGATATTGGTGAGGTGACAATGGCCTTTTTCTCTCAGTTTCACAATATTTTCACTTGAGCATTGGGACTTTGGCTCTACAAGTGCAAGTTTGTGAAATAACAAGATCAAAAGGGTGGGCTCATTGTCATGTATGTGTGGAGACAAATGAACTTAGGCCATCAAATATTAGGTGGGTAGATACCAAATGTATTATAATAAGAAGAAAACATAAATATTGCAGCAAATACCAGCAAAACAACAAAATGTAGAGAACCATAACACCAAAAATAATATCTTTATTGATAGAATGTAATGTTCACTTTCCTCTTTGAGGGGGAAACCTCTAGTAGAGAAACACTCTATTACAATAATTCTCAATACAAGGCTTTCTCATGTCTCCTACTCTTATTTATACTAAGTCTATCTTCTAAAGAACATTCTAGAGGAAGATATCTCTTTAAGTGGAAGCTTTTGTTAAGTCTTCTTACATTAGACTTGTCCACATTATTAAATAGGGCCTATTGATTAATGTTGGCCTTTATTACATGGAAAATGTATTATTCTACCTATGTGAAGGGTTAAGGAGGTTAGGTCCCTAACATGCCCATCCCATTGAAGAAAAACCTTGTCCTTAAGGTTTGAGATAAGGAAATTATGATAGAATAGTGGTCAAGTCCCAGATGGCATCTTTTGGATTTGTATATTTCCACTGAACTAACACTTCCTTGATGGTTCACTGGAAGAGATGATGCTCTCACTGGTCCAAGACTATTTGTGGCTGCAACCAATTGGAACCTTCTTCATCCAACTCATGGAGACTGGTTTGAGTTTGGCAATTAGTTCCAATCACTTTCTTTAAGCATGAGACATGGAAAACAGGATGGAGCTTAGAATGATTGGGAATATATAACTGGTAGTCCACGGGCCCCACTCGCTTGAGAATTGTACAAGGACCATACAATTTGGGAGCAAGTTTATGACAATGTTCAAATTTGAGTGAAGTATTCTTATAAGGTTTCATATGAGGAAATACCTAGTACCCTTCAACAAATTGACGTTTGGAATGACCCCGATTTTCGTTTTGCTTTATGTTATTCTAATCCATGACCAAATTTTCTTTGAGGGTATATAGAATGGCCACTTGGACTGTAAGATTGTTGTCAACCTCCTGAACCTTGGAGACACCTGGCATATATGAGAGAACCGATGGTGGCCTTTTCCCATAGACTTGTTCAAAAGGGGTCATGAAAGTAGCAATATGGTAAGATGTGTTGTACCACCATTCAACTAGGGGTAGCCACTGAGCCAATCGATTTTTTCTATCGGATGCAAAACACCACAAACATGTTTCCAAACACTTTTTGACAACTTTAGTTTTTCCATTAGTCTAGGTATGATAGACGATGTTGATATGCAATTGGGTTCCCTAGAGCCTGAACAATTCCTGCCAAAAATTGTTGGTGAAAGTTGGATATCGGTCAGATACAATAGAATGAGGCATGCCATGAAGTTTGAATATATTATCCATAAAAATTTGAGCAAAGGAGAAACAATTATACATTGCAGGTATAAATGCTTTAGTCCGCCCTAGTTTAAATACATATGCCTTGTGTTGTGTCATAGATTCTAGAAATAATCAATTTTTTGATGCAATGATTGGCAGCTTCCAAGCTTCCCTCCACAATGGTCCCATGTGGTCCTCCGTCCTACCAAGATTTCAGGTCTCCCTCACTGACCCATTTATTTATACTCTTCTTTAGGCTTATATTCAATTTTCTAGTTTTGACATGATTAATCCATCTGAGATCGCTCAGGTGCATACCACTACTTGTCTCTGATTTGTTTCCAGTACTAGGCCTGCCTTAAATACTAACCTCATTAAATGCACTACCTCCGAAAGTGTGTTGGTTGGCCCAGGAAATGTTACTCCATTAACACTTGGATTCTGTTATCTTACTCCCCCAGATGAATGGAAGTCTGATTATCAACCACTCCAACCAAAGTTCCACTCATCTAAAACCCAACAACTGATAGTACAAAAAAACCATACTGGAAACCAAGTCTTAAAAATTGGTAGATCCCAAAGCAGTAAGATAGAGAGAAGAAATTATTTATCATCAAATGCATCTTCATCTACTGCTTCACCTAGAAATCCTCTTTATGTTCCTGTCTTTGGACATTTAGAATTGGATGATCATTTGTTATATCATCAAACCAGATCTACGAAATGTAAATTTTCTAAAGCCTGTATCCCTTCTCAGTCTTGAAGGAAACCATCTAAATATTCTTTTGTTTCTTCCTCTTTCAGAACATTCCATTCAAACAATGAACACAATGGACAACACTATAATTGTCCTAAGTGCCTATAGATCTCAGCTCCCCATCAGATTAACATGATGAATTATCCATTGCCCAGAGTTGACAAAGATAAATCTTCATCTCTTCCTCAGAGAAATCTAGGTCCGGGAAATTTCACTCCTATTGTTGGCCCTTGGCCAAGTTTTGGAGATCCTTGGTCAGGTATGACCTATTTTGAAACTTTGACAGGCTGTCAAAGGTGGATCATAAGTCGAAGCAGAGATCACAGGATCTCGACCCCTTGTTTAGGGATTTTTGGGTTTTGGAATTATGTAACGGGTATGGGGATGTCGGCCCATGGGTTTACCCATGCTTAGGCCCTTTTGTAATGTATAAATAGATGTCTAGGCGATGTAAGAGAGGTGGTGCCATGCTGAGTGCTAGGAACTAGACCTAGAAAGGCTATCTATGTGATATTGTGCTAAGTGCAAGTGATAGTTGTAAATGCTTTTTGCATGCTGTGTGAACACTTGTAGAGCTAAGTGCAAGTGGATGTAAGAAGCTGGTGTAGATTATAAGAGAACTTTAAGATGTAACATAACTTGGGGAAGGAGGATCTAGAGAAGTGCGTGAAGATATCCTATCCTATGCGAAGTAGGATATTGTGGCTCTATGTATGTAGAAGATTGAAAAAGGACAATAAAGAGAAGAAGAGCTGGTGGACAGAGCCCCAGGCTAGGGGTGAACCACGTATATCTTGTGTTGTGGTTTCTTTGTGCATTATGTTTGTTTTATTGTTCATATGATTAATTCTTAGTGTAATGATGAATAGATGAATATGATAGCTTAGTGCCTAATGATGTGAATAATATGCTAGATCTGATCTATGTTGATGTGATTAATGCTTGAATATATTAGATCTGGGTGAATACTGCACTGCTCTGTAATTAGGGTTTTATCAACGAAGTGAATACTAGTTGAATACTAATGAATGTTAACTACTAAGTTCTTTGTTAGAGTATTGTAATCACAGATCTGTGTCTCGGCTAAGGTTGCAGACACTGGAGTCCTACAACCACCCCTGCCTCTACCTCGGGTGAGACTTCATCTGCTTCGCAGGTGTTGTCGAAAGGGTCAGTAGTTAGGGTTTTGTTGGCGTGTTGTTGAAGTGTTGGACCCTGGGTCTGCCCCTCTGTGCCAAGAAATGATTTTGTTGCCAGAAAGAGAAAGAAAATATGCTCGTGGAGTAGGTTGGAGTAAAAGAATCAGTCAACAGAGCACTTCACTCTATGACAGGCTAAGAGAAAAAGGAGGAATACCTAATGGAGCATCAAGTAGCGCAACTTGCTGAAGCCATCCAAAAAATTCAACAAAGAATACTAGACCTAGAGCTACAAATAGTGCCAAGCACTCTTCAGGACATGTGAGACCAAAGAGAAGCCACTGACTAGAGCGCAGTTGAGAGGATCAAAGCATTGGATTTGGAAAGTAAACAACTTAGTAGTAGAAGTGTGTAGACATATGAGTGACTTATTGAAGACCCTGAACTGAAGACAATGGAGTCACAGCTCCAGGAGGCAAAGAAGAAAGCATTGACAGTACATGCACAGTTGAAAATCTTGTCAGTAGTTGAGAGGATGAAAAGATACCAGGAACAACACAATGTTCAGTAGCAGATCCACACCATAGAGAGCAAAGTCGTGGAAATGACCCAAAGGCTCCAACCAGTCCAGGATGAAGCTTGCCAACTATTTGAGGAGATTGAAGGCCATGGAGTAGAGCTGTTACAAGTAGTCACTGTAGTTGAAAAATGCTTGGAAGGACCTATGAATGAGGTAGTCATTCAGGAATTATCCGAGAAGGAGTCCCTAGTGAAGTAGCAGATTGAAGCAAGTCAAGGATTTTGAGGCAGAGCTACCCAGATCAAATTGACTTGGGACGAGTCACATGTGAGTTTTTGGGGGGTTGTTGGACCTTGAACAAGTTTTGGAGATCCTTCGTCAGGTTTGACCTATTTTGGGACTTCGACAGGCTGTCGAAGGCAGAGCGCAAGTCGAAGCAGAGATCGCAGGATCTCAGACCCTTGTTTAGGGATTTTTGGGTTTTGGACTTATATAATGGGTATGGGGATGTCGGCCCATTGGTTTACCCATGATTAGGCCCTTTTGTAATGTATAAATAGATGTCTAGGTGATGTAAGAGAGGTGGTGCCATGCTAAGTTCTAGGAACTAGACCTAGAAAGGCTATCTATGTGATATTGTGCTAAGTGCAAGTGATAGTTGTAAGTGCTTTGTGCATGTTGTGTGAACACTTGCAGAGCTAAGTGCAAGTGGATGTAAGAAGCTGGTGTAGATTATAAAATAACTTTGTGTTGTAACCTAACTTGGGGAAGGAGGATCTAGCGAAGTGTGTGCAGATATCCTATCCTATGCGGAGTAGGATCTTGTGGCTCTGTGCATGTAGAATATTGACAGAAGACAATAAAGAGAAGAAGATTTGGTGGACGTAGCCCCAGGTTGGGGGTGAACCATGTATATCCTGTGTTGTGGTTGCTTTGTGAATTATGGTTGTTTTATTGTTCATATGATTAATTCTTAGTGTAATATTGAATAGATGAATATGATATCTTAGTGCCTAATGATGCGAATAAGATGCTAGATCTGATCTATGTTGATGCGCTTAATGATTGAATATATTAGATCCCGGTGAATACTACGCTGCTATGTAATTAGGGTTTTATCAGCGAAGTGAATACTGGTTGAATACTAATGAATGTTAACTGCTAAGTGATTTTTTAGAGTATTGTAATCTTAGATATGTGTCCCAGATAAGGTTGCAGACACTGGAGTCCTACAACCACCCCTGCCTCTACATCAGGTGAGACTTCATCTGCTTTGTAGGTGTTGTTGAAAGGGCCAGTAGTTAAGGTTTTGTTGGTGCATTGTTGAAGTGTTGAACCCTTGGTCTGCCCCTCTGTGCCAACACCTACAGTCAAGAATAATACTCTTGTTGTAGATCTAGTCTTTGTACAATACATGAAGATTGATGCTGGAAAGTCCTCTGAATTAATTCGTATGCATAATTACTTAAACTATCAATCTGTGTGTTTAGCATAGAATATTGATGATATCACTCAAGATATTCTGCAAACAAAATCTCACTTTAATGGTATACATGTTTATTTATAAACCATTGAGCATAACCAATCTCTATTTATAGAACAATTTGAAAAAATCATGGACAAACTGGAAACCATCCAGCCTGCAGTCTAGGAATTGAAAGAATCCTTTGACCAAGAGAAACTTAATTCTCCTCCAATAAAGTTTTCTTAATTATAAGAATAAACCTCATTTAAGTTGTTCATCCCTACTGCAAAAAACAAACAACGCACTTTGAAGAAATTAGTTAAAGAACTAACTGACCTAGTTCTAGCCAGAATTGTTGAAGTAAATATACTAGCCTCTGATAAGCTTGAGCTAGTAAAGAACCAAATATCTCAGTTCAAAATTTCTGTTGAATCTCAACAACAAGTCTCCACCTCTCCTTGCTTATATATAAAAGCTATTGAAGAAGGAGAAGGATCTAACATGCCTAGGTCTTCCGATCAGGATTCAGGAGGAAATCCTTTCCAAACTGCTTGGGAAAAATGGTGCAATGCTAAATATGGATCAAGCAAAAAGGTTCCTTTTGATTCTGCTAACTCCTAAGAACATTCTAGTTTTAGCAGAGAGAATATAGGTCCAACACCTATGACTAACATCAATTTTCGGTCAAAAATGAAATGATCATCATTTTTCAGAAATGGCATGCTTGGGCAAAAACCCAGAAATTGGTATGTCGCAATCGTGTTTCTTGGAATGAATTAGCCCTTAGGCTAACATGGGGATTCAATGGTAATTTGGGACTCTGGTGGGATAGAATTTCTGAAGAGGATAAGCTTAGAATTATGAATGATGAAAAATCCATTTATGAATTAACTAAATCAGCCATTCATGAATTCTATGGCAATAAAACCATTGACGCTACACATTATGTTGATATGTTTATGAGCCAAAATTTATGCCACATCAGTCAACTCCCATAGATTCTCTGCACAATGTAATATCTCCTCTATAGAAGTCCAGACCCACACAATGTAGCATATCTCAGGAAATATCTTTCAGCCATGCCTGGAAACATAACATATCTAGTTAGAGAAAGGCTTGAACAACTTGATGTTGACATGGAAGATCTTTGATACCGAAGCCCAAGACTGGTTGACTAGTTAACTCAATTAGGTGGATATTTTCTAGCTAGATCTATTTTGTCATATCTAGCCTACAGTCCCTCATTCCCCACAAGCTTTTCCCACTCCAAGAAGTGTGCCCCTTTCGTTCTCAACAATCCTTCGGCTGCCCCATTTCCTTTACGGGGCTTCAATAACAGGTCAGACAGAAAGTCTCAAATCCCTGTAGTTGCAGTTTGGCACCTTCAAGAAATCAATTCCCAATAATTCTCTCACCTAGAGAGAAATTGCTCATGGGCCCGACAACCCACCTCTTCAATATCCCATGGGCTTGACAACCCGCTTCTTCAGTCCAACTCTATTGATGGGCGAAATTGACCGCTCGTCAACTGGGGGAGTGAATCCGGTCCAGGGTTGTCTAACTAACTCAAGCCGTTTGGATTAATTCACTCCGACGGGTTTAGCGACTTCGTTGGCCGATCTAAGTCCTAAAGAAAGAGAAAAAAAAAAAACTAAATAAAATTCAATAACTTGATGAATAACAATCGATGAAAACTATATATAGATCTAATATATATTTACAATTTAACTAACTAATATTTATAAAATAACTCTACTTATTATATGTACAATATATACAAATGATTCTATTTCTAATATATATATATATATATATATATAACATGTACAAAATACGAATTTTAATCTAAATCCGCGAAAATCGAATATAAATTGATTTTTTAAACAACAGTAAAGCTATTATTTAATCTTTTTGGTATATTTTCTTATAATGTCTATAACCAAGAAATGGAATATCAAACTGTCTAATTGAAAACAAAAATCACAGATAGTAGAAGATGTTTTAACTACAGGAAATTTCTATATTCATTCAACTAATGAAATCAAACTAAGAAACTGGTCTGTCACCACATCCAATATTTGTTCAGTGTGTAGCATCCAATTTCCCTATCTGATGAGGTAAACCCGTAGTAGATCCTACAATTGCTTCTCAAAAATGTGAAGCAGTAATGATGGAATTCGAATGATTGAACATATAAGAGATATGATCACAACAATCTCATAATTTCACAAGCAACCACATTAAGATAAATCTTGCTGTGAGAACTTGTGTATAAATGTTCAACAAAAGATAAAGATAAATCTCTTAATTAAAATTTGAACAAAATGATTGCTGTGTGTTAAATCTGGAACATAAAACATGGATAATATATAAATTTTTATCATACCAATTTGTAGTAAACCACGACAGTGAAAGAAATCATAATCTAATTACAAATTGAAATAATCATGACTTGAATAAAACCACAATATGGAAAAGCTAAAGTTGTGACGAGTATTATATTTCATTCAAGTCTGTAGACGAAAAATCCAAAGTCTTGCCCCGGGCAGAGATGATTTCCAGTTTACAAAATAACATGCTTATATAGGTTCCAGGAACAAAATGTTTCCTGTTGATAATATCAAATCTGTTCCAAAAATATGGGGGATGCAACCTCCCTGATTTTACTTGATATCAAAATAGAAACAGTCTAATCTATTTACTAAAAACACAAAGATGGTATGGCTGGAAGATCCCAACAATGCTTCATATCTCCTTGAAAATCACGGGTTCCTGAAAACAAATAAAATGGGAAGATTTTAGATGTGTTTTCAATTGTCAAAACAAGCAATTCGAATTTTTCTAACTGGCTACAAAATCTTACGATTCTGTAGCTAGTTATAATTACCACTACAATCATATTTTATTCAACAAACAAAACAAACTAATATTTATAAGAAAAGTAATCTATTCAAACAAATCGTATATCCTAAATTGAGAGTGACAAAATCATGCTAAGCTTGAAAAAGATCATACCTCAAATCATGGGATTAAAATATATCAAGCAATCTTGGAGTTTACTATTGCTGTTGTTGCCTCTACATTCTTAAAAATGATAGATCCTATAGTTTTTAGGCGTTTTTCCTTTGCTTGAGCTATGGATTGGAGTCTATTGTTCTCTTTTGTCAATGAATCCACTTGGTCTTTCAAAGATTTAAGCCGGGACTGTAGTAAAGGCACATCTGTATAATACTTGTCGATCCATGATTGACATTCATTACACTGTGGCTATAGAGACTGTGCATTGGCACTGATAGCATTAATGGTTGGAGAATCGTCCATGCGACATGTAGGTTTATCACAAAATCGAATTCCAGAAAATTAGGGATTATCCTTTAGACATGGAGGCAGGTTGCTAACATAATCGTAGGGTCTATCAGGGCAAAGTCCATATGACATTGGATCCTCTTTGGCCAAGAAACTTTCAATTTCCGAATCTGAGTTTTCACTTAATTCAATCATATTGTTTGTGTCTGCACAGGGTTTGGATTTGTTTCGAGCACATTGTGAAATCAAATGGGCAGCCCTTTTATTCTTGTAATTAACATTGACGTTGCCCTTAAGCTTCTTCCCTGTGGGTTTTTTAACAGTCTTAGTGCAACTCTTAGGGTGAGAACCCGGTTGATTGTCTGGTTGAGTAACATCAAGGTAGGTCGAGGGTTCAATATTAGGGGCAAGATCACAGGGCAGGAGTGGTGGAGAAGAGGCTGTAGTGTTCACGAGGGTTTCTGTGATAACAGACTTATCAACATGTCCCAACTCACTATTGCCAAAGCCATTTCGTAAAAAAAAAGCATCCCAACAATCGTTGTGTAATTGCAACTGATGCACAAGGATAATTTTAATTAAAACATGATGGAAAAAACTCGAATCAGACCTCTGCCTCTTAAACCGTTTTCCCATCTTGTACAGACTTCTAAGCAGGAATTACGACATATTCAATGGGAAGTCAATGAAACTCATAAGCAATCGCAGATGATATAGGAAAACTAACCCAAATCTTCCTTCACACATAATGAACTATTTCACAATAGCAAGAAGATCATGCCACTTAGGTTTTAAAGATGAGACAGGCATACCTCGATCGCAACTAGTGACTTTCCATGAGGTAAACATCAAAGACCAGGGGACCTCTTCAACTTTTGTGTTCTTGAACCATTTTTGTCTGACAGCTGGTAAACCTGTAGCTTGGCTTAAAAATTCTTCAGTCACCTCTAGCTCCATGTCACTTATCTTTTCTCTGCAGCCATTAAAGTTCAATGTGAACTCTTGGGCAACTCTCAGATTGAAACCCTTAAACTTTTCAATGAACAAACGCCAACCGTTCCTGTCTGAATTGTCCCTGGCATTATCATATGATAACAAGGTTTGGATGTCATTGGGCTCAATCCTTACCACTGGAGCCATGGCGAACAAAAGGGAATCGACATAGAACTTGGAGGTAGGGTTTGATAAAAAAACACAGAGCCATAGCCCCTAGTTTCCACAAAACAATGCTATGACAGTTCAAATGGTAGGCAGAGGCGTTAATCACCATGCGTGGGAATGAAATCGTGAATCCCGAGACCATACAGAGTAGTAATAACATGTTTTACTTCATGTGACACCTTGGCATATGGGTATGTATAAGGATCAGAACACTTGAAAACCATAGTATGCACATTCATAGCTTGATTACAAAGGTAAGTGTATCAAATAAAAATTGAATAATTAAAAGTTTTATGAATGAAAACTCCATTAATATTAATCAAAAATTAATGCATGGAGATATTTCACTTATGTAACCAAGGAATGTTTAGAACCAAGGAGTTATAAACAAGGAGAACAATCATGTTCATAGAAAAAATATGATAATTCAATAATAGACCACATGAACAGTTTTCCTTTAATAAAAAATCGAAACAAAGTATCAATTCTAACTACGATTTTTCATTCTTACAGTCATGAAAACAAAAATCGAAAGGAAGATATGTAAAAAGAGAGAAGTGTCATTTCATGACAATGGTCATGACAAGTAATGAAAATTTAGAGACCCTGTGTAGGCAGCTTATAAACAATAGAAATTATATTATTGCTGCCAACAATGGCGACACGCTGGGAGAAGCAGTTATCTCTGCCAAATGAATGAGTTCAGATTAGGATAATCAGAAAAAACTTCGAATCGAAAACAACCAAAAAGTTGTCTGAACATCATAAACAATTATAATGCATTCCAGTTTCAGATTACTGTTATTTTAAAAAGACAAAAACTGATAACAATCTTAACAGAAGAGAGTCATGATATTAAAGTTAAAATCTTCAATATTGTTGACAGGGCTGCTGCTGCCATCAGGCATCCATAGCCTCGATAGGGATGTCAATTAACCCACTCTGATATCTGTATCCTGTCAAGAATTTCCAGATCATAACGAAGGACATTTAAGGTCAAAACAGAATCCATATCTGAGAATTTTCATATACCTGACATTGTTTCGCTACCAGCGGGCCTGTTCAGTACCTCGGCAAAGTTATCTTGGTGTCATGCATGCATTTACCCGCTGCCAACAGACCTATTCAGTATCCCGGCGGGTTTACAAGCACTTCCCACATCTCTCTGAGGGTTTATTTAGTTTTAAAGATATTTAATAGAGCAGGGTGACACTGAAAATCCTGGTTTTGGACACATCTTAGTAAATTACAGACCTTGAAGAAATTTCTTAGCTGTCCTTCATTAAGATCTAGAAATAGTTTGTTAATAAAGCTGACTTTTAAGAGCAGGGAGACATCTCTGAGTTGTTCCCTTAAGGAACAGGGACAGCGTAAAAATAATTTTTATAGATGATCGTGAATACCTTCAGTTGCAGATTGAAATCAAGAAACGCTTTTCAAACAACAAGTTATCTTTAACATGGATGTAAACTTAGAAAAATATCACAATTGATGTTTAAACAACTTTCAACAGTCATTTCCGAAGGGAAATTTTTTCGTTATTTCTATCCGAACTAACCCATAATGCAGGCATATATGTTTTAAAAGAAAGACTGATAATCAAAAAGGAAAAATCAAAACAAACCAGCAAAGAAAAACAAACAACAAACAAAACAGAAAATATTTACACAGTGTATATGGGAGTGTCATTAGGCAAAGTACCTTTTTAGAGCTTGGCCATTCACTGGAAAGGTGTCTAGCTGCCCTTCTAAATTCTGTAATCGGAAGGAACTAGGACCCAATTTCTCAACAATTAAAAATGGTCCCAACCACAAGTTCTGAAACTTCGTATGCTCTCCTTTTCCCTCATGAGGTTTGTCCCATTTTAGGATAAGGTCACCTAACTCAAAATTTCTGTCAGAGGCAGAATTGGAATCAAACCAGTTTTTAACAATGAGTTGATGTTATTCCAATTTTTGTTTTGCTTGAGCCCTCACTTCTTCTAATTTTAACAAAGTGTTAATTCGAATCTCCAAAGGGGAACAATCCTCTTCCTGTACTTTCTGCGATAACTGCAGAGATGGAAGGAGGACATGTGGTGGAAGAATCACCTCCCTGCCGTAAACGAGAAAGAAAGGTGAGTTACCCTCAATAGTTTTAGGAGTTACTCTATCAGCCCAGATTGTGTTTAACAATGCGTTATGCCAATTTTTATGGTTTTCGAAGACCATTCTCTTGATAATCTTGATCAGATTTGTATTAGTCGATTCTGCCAAACCATTGCCTTGGGGGTAATAGTTGGCAGAGTACTTTAATTTAATTCCTTTCTCTAGAGAGAAATCACTCATTTCAAGAGACGAAAAATAAGAAGCATTATCAAATACCAGGCATTCAGGGATACCGAAACGAGTAATAATATTTGAATTCAAGAAGGATATTACCTGGCTAGTATTTACAGCTTTTAATGGGGTAGCCTCAGACCATATGGTGAAGTAATTTGTGGTTGTTATGATATATTTATGCTACTGCGAGGATGGAGGATTGATTGGGCCTATAATATCTAAACCCCACTGCTGAAAAGGGGAGTCTACCGAAACTGGTTGCAAAGGGAAAGCTAGTTTCTGCATTCGTTCGGATGCTTTTTGACAAATCACACACTTGCAACATAAAGAATGAGCGTCTTTAAAAAGGGTAGGCCAATAATGACCTACTCTTAATACTTTATGGGCAATGGTGTCTCTACCAAAATACCCACCAGCTTCTCCTGCATGCAATTCCAATAAGACTTTTTCTGCTTCATCTTTCTCAAAACAGTGCATTAGTACTCCATCAAAATTTTGACAAAACAAAATACCATTAATCAATTGAAAAAAAGCAGATTATAATATTAGTGCTCTCCTTTTTGTGGGATCAAGGTGATGAGGGGATGATTCGTGTATAAGACAAAATTTTATGTTATCGTACCAGGGACTAACAAGGTTTTGTTCACAACAGCTTTGATTTTGATAGTGTTGTCCTAGATTTAACATATCATTTCCCTCTTGTTGTCCTACAGCTGAATCAACGACCAACTTGCATAAACCTTGGTCTCTTACTATTTGTGTTGGGGTGATTTATATGTCATACTCTTGCAAGGATGTGACCCAATTTGCCCTTTTTTCTCCTAGTTCTTTCTGTACTAACAGATTTCTGACAGCCGGGTAAGGGACAATGATTTTCGTCCTAGATTTCAACAGATAAGATCGGAAGTGCTTTACTGCTTTGAAAACAACATAGGCTTGCTGATCTACTGCTGGGTAATTAAGTTCCGCCCCCTTGAAGGCTGAGCTCATAAAGGTGATTGGGACTTCGTTGTTTTCAACATTCTTTTGAGTTAGGATGGCAGCGTATGATCGGTCAGAGGCAAACGTGTAGAGGGTGAAGTCTTGTGAAAAGTCGGGGCTCATTAGAGAAGGAGTGTCTATTATGGCCTTTTTTATTGAATCAAAAGCATGGCTTTCTAAAGGTCCCCAATGGTACTGTACATCCTTTTTTATTAGGTTTTGTAATGGTCTCACCATTTCTGAAAAGCTGGGGACGAATATCCTAACAAAGTTTATCTGACCTAAGAAAGATTGCATGAACTTTTTTGACAAGGGAGGGGGCAGTTTCGAAATCACTTGAGTTCTTTCATGGTCGATAATCATCCCTTTGCTTGATACAATGAATCCGAGGAGTTTACCTTGTTCTACTGCGAATATAGAATTTTTAGGATTCAAAGAAATGTCGTACTTACGACATCCCTATAGAACGGATGTTAAATGAGCTAGATGATATTCTTTATTTTTCGAGAAGACAGTGACGTCATCCAGGTAAACTACCATAGATTGATTGATTAAGCCTTGGAAAGCGATGTCCATCGCTCTCTGGAAAGTGGCACCAGCGTTTATGAGTCCAAAGGGCATCTTTCTATAAGTGTAGGTGCCCCATGGAGTGTGGAAGGTGGTTTTGAGTTGGTCTGGAGGAGACATAACGACTTGGTTATACCCTAAAAAACCATCCAACAAGGATAATCTTTCGGAACCAGACACCTATTGAAGGATCTGTTCCATGGGAGGGACAGGGTAGTTGTCTTTATCAGACGGTCGGTTAAGATTTCAGAAATCGACACATAGTCGGATTTCACCACTCTTCTTTCAAACATAGACAAGATTAGAGACCCATTGTGTGTGCCTAACTAGGAAGATTATCTTAGCGTTCAGGAGTTTGTTTAATTCCTTCTTGACCGTTTGTTCTAGTTTTGGGTGCATTTTCCTTAACTTTTGTTGAAAAGGTTGGGTTTGGGGTTTCATGGGGATAACGTGTTGTATGATGTTAGGATCAAAGGTTTTCAGGTCGTCGTATGTCCAGGAAAAAACATCTTTGAATTCCTTAAACAACTTAATAAATGCTACCTTTTCTTGTTCAGAACATCCCAACCCTAAATTAATGCACTGTGGATTGTCTTTAGTTCCCAAATTTACCTTTTCATTCGTCAAAGAGCAACTATTCATTTTATAGTTCACTAATTTTCTGAACTTGTCATGAAGATCATAAAATTTTTCTAATCTAACCACAGATTTCGGGATAGAATTTACCATGTCTGATGAAGATTCTGGAGATCTTGGATCTGGTATTACCGTAAAGTCATGAGGATTTTTGTCATGGGTTCCTTCATCGATCACCGCGCCCTGGAAAGTTTCTTCCATATGCAGAAAACTTATAATCTTTTGATCATCATCAAAGACTCTCCAATTCATGATGTTGTCTGGGACAGACGGTCTGAACAATAGTTCGACGGAAAATGCATTTGGGGATAAGCCTTTTGCAGGAAAAAGTTTTGAAGCGACGTTAGCTAATAAATCAACTTCCGAATTATTCAATCTAGGAATATAATTTATGTTAAATGCGGAGAAATTGTTCATTAAATTCCATACCTCAGTTTGGTATCTTTTAAGGTGCGGAGATAAACAATGGATACAATTTTTTACCTGTCTAACCATGATTTTCGAATCAAAAAAGACAGTCAAATTTTGAATGTTCATATCTAATGCTTTTATGAGGCCTTGCAGGAGTGCCTCATATTCAGCTATGTCATTTGTACATTCAAATTCTAACCTGCAAGCAATTAGAGTCTTGTTACCTGCTGGATCGATGATCACACAGCCTGCACCAGCTCCTTCCTTGGATTTTGACCCATCAAAGTACATAGACCATATTTAATTTTCGTCAGTTGCACATGACCACTAAGAAGAAGCTGTTGGCTGCGTATATGTCAAAATTTTAGACTTTTGTTCTGGGTTAGTGATAGTGGAAGTTTTGGCCATGGAATTGCCGAAAAAGGTATCCATCCCCTGTATTTCGGGTGAATCGGTAGAAGGAGTAAATGGCTCATTGGGATCATTTAAATCAGTCACCATGAACTTTATATAACGTTCATGATTTACCTTGATTCTGTTGGGCTTTCCATTCTCGGGCAGCCACAAGTGAGACCAATCCATCGCAAAATAGCCGTGTAGTTGTTCTGACCAGTCTCTGCTTAAAAACAGACCATAAAATTCTAGGATATCTACAACAATAATATCGATCACTTGATTAACTTTAGGGTTAGACGACAATCTTATAAGCACATTTCTTAATTCGCCTATTACTTTAACACTAGTTCGATCAAGCTGGATAATTTTCAAGCTAGATGGTTGAACTTTGGCATTAATCTTTTGACAAATAGACCAAGGCATTACGTTAGATGATGCACCTGAATCTACCATACAGTTATGTACATTCCTATTGAAAATTTCAAAAGTTAACAAAAATGGAGGGACATTTATGCGAGTACTAATAATAGAAGTTTGTTGTTTTTTACTCGCAGACTCTAGAACTGATTTATCTATACTTGTTACATTATTTACAAGAAGGTCTCTTTTATCATGAGGCTCGGATGTAGTTTTGGCAGAGGCCTTCTGAGGAATTTTGGGGTTGTTTTGAACACCTTTGTTACTGTTCGAATTGTTCTCTACAATATTCTGTGGCATTTTTTGCAGAAGAAAAGGGAATTTTAATAATTCGTAAATAGAGATATTAGGCCTAAGATTTTTTAGATCCTCAACCAAATCATAAGATAAACTTGGGTTTACTAAATTCTATTTAGTCTCAATTGATTTAGACTATTTTGGAGGCAAAGTCGTAGTGATTTCAGAAGAAGGCTTATTTGATGTCTTGCTCCTAGTATTGTAAGGGTGCACTATTTCGAAATTAGCTTAAAAATGCTATTCAAAAAATGTCCGAAAATATTCGGAGAGGATTCATCTTCTTCTACCATTTCTTGTTCGGCTACTTCTTCAAGAACCTCGGGAGGAATCAAGTTATCGTGTGCTTCTAGGATCGTTTGAATAGCAAATTGTAGGCTTTCTAGATTTAGGCCTTCAGTATTTGAATTAGGTCGGTTGGTGGGAAAAGGCTTCCTAAAAGGGGGTTTGTAAGGCCCTTTGCTCGAAGAAGCTTCTTCAGCTGACCTTTTCAAATCTATAACTTGGTTGGACAATTTTTGAATGACTTTCTGTAAGTTTTCTAAATCTGAGCTTTCAGGTTGAGCTTTGTTTTGGGAAGGTCTAGGGAGGATTTCGATTTTCTTTTTGGAAGATGAACTAGTCTCTGTCTCGTTGCTAGTAGTGTCTTTTAAACTAAGAATGTCTTTCTCGATCTGACTGGCCTCTTCAAAGGCTTCTAACAACATGGATTTCTTGGATCTCTTTACCCAAATGGCTATGTTTTGATGTAAGGATTTCGTATAATATGCGATAATAAGATTCTCAGCAAGCATCGAATCCATAGGGATCCGATTCTTTAGTGTCAAGAAACTTTGATTAAAGTCTTTGATATTTTCTTTGGGGTTCATTTTTAACTAGAAAGCTCTATGACTAGAACTTCAGGAGACTTGTCGTCTCCGAACTTCTCAAGGAAACAGGATTCAAATTTCTCCCATGACACGATGGTGTGGGGTTCTTGGGCAAAGTACCAAGTAGAGGCATTGCCTTCAAAGGTGTAGGGAAACAATCTACAGACTATGTCTTCGTGCTCAACACTATGGAGTCTAATGGCTAACATAAACTTTTTGATGTGATCTTCAGTGATCTGTTTGGAGTCCGGGTCAAATTTAGGGAGCCATTTCTCCGGGTGCTTGGGTAAAGGATGTTGAGGCCCAGGTATGGCCACTACATCTTGGTCAAGCCAGGGTCTGGTGGGATTGTTCGGTTGGCCATAGGTGTGTGTGGTGTCAAAGGTTGGGATGAGGAACTACATTCTTCAAAGGATTCTTCTCCAGAAGAAGAAGGAGATGAAGGAGGTGGTGATGGTGGTATACCAGATCCCCCTGCTGCAGGAGTGAGGATTGAATCTGTAGGGTTTAAGGTAAGGTCAATACCTCCAAGTTGTTCTCTGATATCAGATAAGTCTAATGGTTGATTCAAAGGTCAGTTTGGTTGTCTTATACGAGCTAAGGCACTGTGCGTTCTTATGAGAGATTACCGAACAATCTCTTGTATGTCACCACCCGTAGCATTTGGAGTTACTGGTTCAACTGTGATCCATAGATCGTCATTTGATGTGGTTGTTGTTTGAGGGACAATGTTGTCATCTGAATGACTTCTAGTTACTATACGTGAGCGGGTAGGTGGTGGAGGATTCTTACGACCTCCTCGTGCCATTAATAGTTTTTAGGCCCTCCTTCTAGAGCCATTTGTTGATGGGCGAAATTGATCGCTCATCAAATGGAGGAGTGAATCTGGTCTAGGTTTGTCTAATTAACCCAAGTTGTTTGGATTAATTCACTCCGACGGGTTTAGTAGCTCCGTTGGCCGATCTAAGTCCTAAAGAAAGCGAAAAAACAAAACTAAAGAAAATGCAATAACTTGATGAATAACAATCGCTGAAAACTATATATAGATCTAATATATATTTACAGTTTAACTAACTAATATTTATAAAATAACTCTACTTATTATATGTACAATATATAAAAATGATTCTATTTCTAATATATATATATAACATGTACAAAATACGAATTTTAATCTAAATCCGCGAAAATCGAATATAAATTGATTTTTTAAACAACAGTAAAGCTATTATTTAATCTTTTTGGTTTATTTGCTTATAATGTTTATAACCGAGAAATGGAATATCAAACTGTCTAATTGAAAACAGAAATCACAGATAGTAGAAGATGTTTTAACTACAGGAAATTTATGTATTCATTCAACTAATGAAATCAAACTAACAAACTGACCTATCACTGCATCCAATATTTGTTCAATGTGTAGCATCCAATTTCCCTGTCTGATGAGGTAAACCTGCAACAAATCCTACAATTGCTTCTCAAAAATGTGAAGCAGTAATGATGGAATTCGAATGATTGAACATATAAGAGATATGATCACAGCAATCTCATAATTTCACAAGCAGCCACATAAAGATAAATCTTGCTGTGAGAACTTGTGTATAAATGTTCAACAAAAGATATAGATAAATCTCTTAATTAAAATTTGAACAAAATGATTGTTGTGTGTTAAATCTGGAACATAAAACATGGATAATATATAAATTTTTATCATACCAATTTGTAGTAAACCACGACAGCGAAAGCAATCATAATCTAATTACAAATTGAAATAATCATGACTTGAATAAAACCACAATACGGAAAAGCTAAAGTTGTGACGAGTATTATATTTGATTCAAGTCTGTAAATGAAAAATCCAAAGTCTTGCCCCAGGCAGAGATGATTTCCAGTTTACAAAATAACATGCTTATATAGGTTATAGGAACAAAATGTTTCTTGTTGATAATATCAAATTTGTTCCAAAAATATAGGGGATGTAACCTCCCTGATTTTACTTGATATAAAAATAGAAACAACCTAATCTATTTACTAAAAACACAAAGATGGTATGGATGGAAGATCCCAACAGTGCTTCATATCTCCTTGAAAATCATGGGTTCCTGAAAACAAATAAAAATGGGAATATTTTAGATGTGTTTTCAATTGTCAAAACAAGCAATTTGAATTTTTCTAACTGGCTACAGAATCTTACGATTCTGTAGCTAGTTATAATTACCACTACAATCATATTTTATTCAACAAACAAAACAAACTAATATTTATAAGAAAAGTAATCTATTCAAAAAATCATATATCCTAAATTGAGAGTGACAAAATCATGCTAGGCTTGAAAAAGATCATACCTCAAATCATGGGATTAAAACATATAAAACAATCTTGGAGTTTACTATTGTTGTTGCTGCCTCTACATTCTTAAAAATGACAGATCCTGTAGTTTTTAGGCGTTTGTCCTTTGCTTGAGATATGGATTGGAGTCTACTGTTCTTGTTTGTCAATGAATCCACTTGGTCTTTCAAAGATTTAAGCTGGGACTGTAGTAAAGGCACATCCGTATAATACCTGTCGATCCAGGATCAACATTCATTACACTGTGGTTGTAGAGACTGTGCATTGGCACTGATAGCATTAACGGTTGGAGAATCATCCATGTGACATGTAGGTTTATCAAAGAATCGAATGCCAGGAAATTCAGGATTATCCTTTAGACATGGAGGCAGGTTGCTAACATAATCATAGGGTCTGTCAGGGCAAAGTCCATATGACATTGGATCCTCTTCGGCCAAGAACCTTTCAATTTTAGAATCTGAGTCTTCACTTAATTCAATCATATTGTTTGTGTCTGCACAGGGTTTGGATTTGTTTCGAGCACATCATCAAATCAAATGGCCAAACCTTTTATTCTTGTAATTAACATCGACGTTTCCCTTAAGCTTCTTCCCTGTGGGTTTTTTAACAGTCTTAGTGCAACTCTTAGGGTGCGAACTCGGTTGATTGTTTGGTTGAGTAACATCAAGGTAGGTCAAGGGTTCAATATTAGGGGCAATATCACAGGGAAGGAGTGGTGGAGAAGAGGCTATAGTGTTCATGAGGGTTTTTTTGATAACAGACTTATCAACCTGTCCCAACTCACTATTGCCAAAGCCATTTTGTAAAACAAAAGCATCCCAACAATCGTTGTGTAATTGCAACTGATGCACAAGGATAATTTTAATTAAACCATGATGGAACAAACGTGAATCAGACCTCTGCCTCTTAAACCGTTTTCCCATCTTGTACAGACTTCTAAGCAGGAAGTAGGGCATATTCAATGGGAAGTCAATGAAACTCATAAGAAATCGTAGATGATACAGGAAAACTAACCCAAATCTTCCTTCACATGTAATGAACTCTTTCAAAATAGAAAGAAGATCATGCCCCCTAGGTTTTAAAGATTGGATAGGCATACCTCGATCACAACTAGTGATTTTTCATGAGGTGAACATCAAAGACCAAGGGACCTCTTCAACTTTTGCATTCTTGAACCATTTTTGCCCGACAGCTGGTAAACCTGTAGCTTGGCTTAAAAATTCTTTAGTCACCTCTAGCTGCACGTCACCTATATTTTCTCTGCAGCCATCGAAGGTCAACTCGAACTCTTGGGCAACTCTCAGATTGAAGCCCTTAAACTTTTCAATGAACAAACGCCAACCATTCCTTTCTAAATCGTCCCTAGCGTTATCATATGATAACAGGGTTTGGATGCCATTGGGCCCAATCCTTACCATTGGATCCATGGTGAACAGAAGGGAATCAACACAGAACTCGAAGGTAGGGTTTGATAAAAAAACACAGAGCCATAGCCCCGAGTTTCCACAAAACAATGCTATGACAGTTCAAACGATAGGCAGAGGCGTTAATCACCATGCATGGGAATGAAATTGTGAAGCTCGATACCATACAGAGCAGTAATAGCATGTTGTAATTCATGTGACACCTTGGCATATGGGTACGTATAAGGATCAGAACACTTGAAAACCATAGTACGCACATTCATAGCTTGATTACAAAGGTAAGTGTATCAAATAAAAAATGAATAATTAAAAGTTTTATGAATGAAAAATCCATTAATATCAATTGAAAATTAATGCATGGAGATCTTTCACTTATGTAACCAAGGTACATTTAGAACCAAGGAGTTATAAACAAGGAGAACAATCATGTTCATAGAAAAAATACAACAATTCAATAATAGACCACATGAACAGTTTTCCTTTAATAAAAAATCGAAACAAAGTATCAATTCTAACTGCGAGTTTTCATGCTTACAGTCATGAAAACAAAAATCGAAAGGAAGATATGTAAAAAGCGACAAGTGTTGTTTCATGAAAATGGTCATGACAAGTAACGAAAATTTAGAGACCCTTTGTAGGAAGCTTATACACAATAGAAATTATATTATTTCTGCCAACAAGCTCCTAAGATAACCAGGTACAAATATAGGTATAGGTACGGGTATTGGTATGGGTACAGGTACAATTATAGTAATGGAAAGGTACAAAGGACATCTGAATGAGTGAGTGAATCATCATGGAATTAATCGATGGGAAACTGAACTAAGTCCAAACTATATGTATGCATGTTCCCATCTTGACAATTGTCATGTTGGGAGCTACTTTGGCCCACTTGTCCCCATCCTTAGAACTTAGGACAAAATAATTATCCATACTTTATACTTTAAGGAATATTAATATAATATTCTATTTTGTCTTAAGCTCCCTAGCTTAGCCCCTTATCCTTAACTTTTAGTCCCTCCCTTTATAATATTCTATTTTGTCTTAAGCTCCCTAGCTTAGCCCCTTATCCTTAACTTTTAGTCCCTCCCTTTTCCTAACTAGTGGAGTTTAGTCCCCCATACTTTTTTATCGTGGTCGGTATACACCCAACAATGTATTATATTAATGATACGACTTATACAAAAATATGCTCACTGGCCTTTAACATCTAGGCTCTCTAGCCTAATTCCACACATAAGTTTCCTAGCTTATAATAATTGGCTCACCAGCCTATAAAACACAAGATATACACAAAGGCTCCCTAGCCTCAAAATCACGCGCACTTAAGTTTGTTGCGCATGGTATCCTAGAATGTGCACACTTCATCATTTTAGTGTGTAGTACATGTGCGCACTATACCATGGAAGGTGCATACAAAAATGATATCAAACATCTCACCATATTAAGTACATTTTCATTTACATTTATAGTTGGGGTTCGACCTAGGGGTATTACAATACCCTCCCCTTATTTATACACTGTCCTTAGTGCATATATACACATACACAACCAAAAATTCAAAAATCCTCAAAAACGATGCGGGTATTCTGCCCGCATAACATCTTCATGATCCCAAGTTTCTTCCTTAGGACCGTACCAGGTCCATTGGACCTTTACAATCCATATGGCTCAATTCCAGAGTTGTTTGATTTTCCAGTCCAGAATGCATACCATATGTAATTGGAAAGCGCCTTCTTGCTCCACCTGAATCACACTCCAATCAATAACATGATTAGCGTCAGGTATATATATTTCTTAATCAATGATACATGAAATACATTATGAATTGTCATTTATGTAGGCAATGCAAGCATGTATGCTACAGGCCCAATCATCTCTAGGATTTGAAATGGCCCACAATAGTGAGCTTCCAACTTTGAACAATTTCCCAACTTCAAGGAGCTTTTGTTGGCCTTCACTTTCAAGAATACATGGTCCCCTACTTTAAATTCCCTGTGAGTTCTACCCTTATCAACATAGCTTTTCTTCCTGTCATGGGCATCCTTTAAATTATGTTTTATTTTCAACATTTTCTCTTCCATTTCCCTGAGTAATTCTGGCCCAACCACTGCTCTATCTGTTGGGTTATCCCAGCTTACGGGTGTGTTGCACTTTCTTCCATAAAGTGCCTCAAATGGGCTCATCTTTAGAGTTGCTTAGTACCCATTGTTATAAGCAAACTATACTAAGTGTAGGTAGTCTTCCCATTTTGATGGTTTATCTATCACATACATTCTCAACATATCCTCAATCACTTGATTCACCCTCTCTGTTTTTCCATCTAATTCTGGAAGATAAGTTGTGCTAAAATTCAAATTTGTTCCAAATCCCTTGAATAATCCCTTCCAAAAATTTGATGTAAATTTTGGATCTCTGTCAGACACAGTTGTCTTGGGTATACCATGTAATCGATCAATTTCTCTCATATAAACATCAACAATGTTGGCTACCTTGTGAGTGAGTTGTACTAGAATAAAATGGGCAACTTTAGTAAGCTTATACACCACTACCATGATAGATTCATGTTTTGTGTTTGTTCTAGGAAGTTTGGTGATGAAATCCATTTTTAAAACTTCCCATTTACACTCAGGAATGGGTAATGGATGCAACAAACCAGCTGGGTGTCTATGCTTAGCCTTTACCTTTTGACATTCCAAACATTTGGCAATAAAATCAACAACTTCTTTCTTCATTCCTGGCCAATAATATTGTCTCTTAATAGCTGCAATAGTTTTCTGATAACCTGTGTGCCCAACATAAGGTACACTATGCATTTCTCTCAATATCATATTTTTCAATTCATGGGAATTTGGTACATAAATTATGCTCCTGTATATGAGAATTTCATCATTTTCTTGCTTATAGTCTTCAATTTTCTGCTACAAAATACCTTGCTGTAATTTGTCACTAATTTCTTGTATTACAAATCTGATTTTGTAGCCTCTATGATTCTATCTTTCAAATTGGATTGGTACATGCTTATGGTTGTAGCATGAAACTTGTGCACTCTTCTTCTAAGTGCATCATCCACCTTGTTATCTTTCCCTTTGATATGCTTTATATCCAAGTCATTTTCACTGAGAAATTCTAACCACCTGCTTTGTCTAGCATTTAGAGTTGGCTGATCAAATAAATATTTCATACCATTATGGTCTATCCTTATCTCAAACCTTTTCCCCGTGAGGTAGTGCCTCCACTTCCTCAAGGCATGCACTATGGCTGACAACTCCAAGTCATGAGTGGCATAATTCCTTTCATGCTCCTTCAACTTCCTTGATTCATAACATACAACAAACCCATTTTGAATGAGGACTCCACCAAGTCCTTCTTTACATGCATATGTGCATACAATGAAGTCTTCATTTGGATATGAAATCCTTAAAATTGGAGCACTAGTTAATAATTGCTTCAAGTGTTGGAAACTCTTTTCACAATCCAATGTCCACTGAAACTTCACACCCTTCTTTTGCAAGGAAGTGATTGAGTGTGCAATCTTGAGAATCCTTCAATAGATATCCTATAGTAGACTGCAAGGCCCATGAATGATCTGACCTCTGTCACATTCTTAGGTGTTGACCATCCTCTAATGGCTTCTATCTTCTCAAGATCCACTACTATCCCTTCCTCTGAAATGATATGCCCCAAATAATGAATTTGCTTATGATAAAATGAACACTTGCTCAATTTGGCATACAATTAATGCTCCATTAATACTTGTAATATCATCTTCAAGTGTTGTTCATGCTCTTCCTCCCACTTAGAATATATAATAATGTCATCTAAAAATACAATGACAAACTTATCTAAGTATTCTCTGAAAATACCATTCATTAAACACATGAAGACAACTGGTGCATTTGATAACCCAAATGGCACCACTGTGAACTCATAATGACCATACCTTGTTCTGAAAGCAGTCTTGTTGATGTATTCTTCTTTAATTCTTACTTGATGATAACTGGACCTAACCTCAATCTTGGATAATATTTTTGCATCTTTCAGTTGATCAAAGAGGTCATCAATCCTTGGCAAAGGATACTTATTCTTCACAGTTACTTTGTTCAAATGCCTAAAGTCAATGCAAAGTCTCAATATTCCATCCTTTTTCTTCACAAATAACACTGGGGCACCCCAAGGTGACACACTTGGGCATACATACCCCTTCTTCAAAATCTCTTCAAGTTGCATTTGCAATTCCTTCAATTCTGGTGTGCTCATCCTGTAGGGAGTCTTGGATACTGGAGTTGCTTCAGGCATCATATTTATAGAGAAATCAATGTCTCTTTTAGGGGGTAATATTGGTATTTCCTTAAACACATCTTCAAACTGTTTTAGGATTGCATAATCTTCAATATTTGACACTCTATCTTTAGTTGTCTCTTCCATATGTGTTACCAATAATCAACATCCTTTTCTGTAACATTGCTTTAGCTGAAATACTGAAATTTCTCTTATGGTTAGTGCCATAGGAATTCCCTGCACTGTCCTTAGTTTCCCTTCCTCATCTAAGAAAGCAAATGCCTTGTTATGATAGTCTAGGATATCATGATGTTGGTCCAACCAATCCATCCCAATTAGACAATCACGGGAAGTTAAAGGCAATATGTTCAAATCTTCCCTAGTGTTTAGTCCATTCATGTCCATAAGACATGACTTAACCATCTCATTAAATTTTCTTTTGGCTTCGGTAGCCAGCTACACCAACCAATATTTTCCAGGCTTGCTTCTTGGAAAATGCAAACTTTCCACCATCCTAGGATCTATATAACTACGACTAGCTCCTGAATCAATTTAAATAATAATGGTTTGGTTGTTGATCATACCTTCCACTTCAATCATATGTGATTGATACTCTGCTTTCTTGTTATCCAGGGCCGCATAGATCCTTGGTGTAACACCCCAAGGCCGATCCCCTACTGAATTTGAATTATGTTTATAGGCTGGTGAGCCAAGTCTTTATAAGCTAGAAGACTTGTATTTTTATTAGGCCGGAGAGCCTAGAT
Organism: Picea engelmannii; assembly: GCA_009831015.1. Taxonomy (NCBI): domain Eukaryota; kingdom Viridiplantae; phylum Streptophyta; class Pinopsida; order Pinales; family Pinaceae; genus Picea; species Picea engelmannii. Next base: position 329,569 of record ML793412.1, read on the forward strand.
GCTTAAGGCCAATGAGCCTGACTTTTTTATATGTAAATACACATATCATTATTAAAATTACATCGTTGCATGTAGATTGACCACGAAGAAAGAGTTATGGGGGACTAAGCTCCACTAGGTAGGGTAAGGAAAGGGGATAAGTGTCTAGGAATAGGGGCTAAGATAGAGGGCTTACCTTTAAAGGAATAATATTATATTATTATCTCCAAAAGGCTAAGGTTAGACATAATCTGTGTTGTCCTAAGTTCCTAGGGAAATGGAACGAGTGTTAAGTGGAGCTCATGCAACTTCAGGAAGACACGTGTCAACCTAGGTGTATGCAATTATAGTTGGGAAAGTCATCTCATTGGGGGTCTCTCCCTCGCCATTCTCACAACTCTCGCATGATCGCAAGTGGGCCATCTTATTGAGTCACCCACTGATTCACGCACGAAGCGATTTCCTTCATCGTCGCCCTCTACATCATTCGCGCACCTCTGGAACTGGAAAGCACTTGAGATATCTTGTACTTTTCATGTGCAACACAGTGCACCTATGCCTAGCCTGAGCCCATACCATGCCTTAATGGTTTGTTGATGTTGCCAATGTAGTTCCTCAACTTAGCGTGGCTTGTTGCCATCATCTATTCTATATCGATCTTTGTTGTTTCCATCACCCTTACTAGAATTGACTTAGGAGATGGACTGAAGAAGTAGGTTTTCGGGCTTGTGGTTTGAAGAGGTGGGTTGTCAGGCCTGTGGAATGAAGAAGCAAGTTATCAAGCTTGTAATAAACTCTCTGTAGGTGGGAGAGGTTGTTTGGGAGGTTATTTTCCCATAGGGATCCCAACAACAGCTATAGTGCTCCAAGAATTCCTATATGGCCTGTTGTTGAAGCCCTGGAAGGGAAGTGGGGCAGCCGAAGGACTATTGAGCAGAGAAGGGGAACACTTCCTAGGGTGGGACAAACATGTGGGGAATGAGAGGCAGTAGGATGTTAGTGTGAGTTGGCTCCTAGGATAAAATCCTTCATGTTGATCTGTGCGACTTTCCTGTTGTCCTTGCCAAGCCTAGGAATCCCTTACCCGGTGGAGTTTAGTCCTAGCTTGAGGGTGACCCACTGCTAAGCATGATGAGAAGCGTGGTCTAAGGCTGCGAGGTTTGTGGGAGGTCTACATGCAGTTGGTGGTAATGTGTTAAAATATAAGTACCAAATATGTGTTCTTTGTATGATGTGTATCTTGAAATCAAGTTATAATGTTGTTAGAATTTTCTATGTATAATGAATGTATGTCTTAATGTTATTTCTACATGAATAATGGTATGATAAGAATGTTATAGCTGTTTAATTTGTACTTAGATAGTTATGTATATAAATATAATTGGTATCGGACAAAAATCAAAAGATGCAGTGGACTATGTAACATTACCCAACAGAGGTTGGTGGTCAGGGACATCACAAATTGGTATCAGAGCCATGGTTTCAACACTGAACCTGAATGGGCCACGAACGAGGAATTCAAAGTAAATATTCTAGAGAATTTTGATGTACAGAGTGCCAGAAGGGCGTTGAGAGAACACTTGGACCGTGTTCGGACACGCAGGGGGTGTAATGGTTTAAGAAATGGTTTAAGAAATGGATAGAGAGAAAGAAACCACAACATCCATGGTAGTTGGTCCACAATATCTGTTCGAGAGAAGGAGGATCATTCACAACTGTCAGATCTGGAGAAAAGTGCATGAAGGTTAACCTCCAAGTCATTCGGACTTCGCGACTCAACAAACTTTATGGGTTATAATAACAAAAGGAGTCGAAGCCTAAAGTTCTAAAGTCTCGAAGAGGATCTACACCGTAGATTCGGGGGGGGAGGGGGGGGAGTGTGTTTACCGTTGAGTTTGATCAAGGACGGATCAACTTGTACATGAGTTCGATGTTTGGGAGAATGGGAGCGTGTTGATGCGCAAACTGTTGAAGCCCGAAGTGCCAAAGAAAAAGAGTAGAAGTGGCATGGAATGATGACATTTCCAGTAGTGATGTGGACCTTTCTTAGACATGCCATGTGCCACCACCTTGGATGTTGACAGTTGTACTATGTGGACGCTAAAAGGTAAGGAAGTTTAGGAGTTCGATGCTCGAAGGACTTGGGGTGTGCAAGTGTAAAAAAATGCCGAGGCACGAACTTCCAAAGTGACGTGGCTTGCTGACGTCACTTGAAATGATGTGGACACATGGGATGTGTGGCATGTGTTAGTAATTTAAGAACCATAGGAAGATTGAAATTCTATTTAGAATGTGACACATGTCAGCCATCTGATTGGGCCATGTGTCTGCTTCTAATATTTTTCCACATGGCCTTCCTCTCGAGCATTGATGGTGGGGCCCCTGATGGTCATGGTGGACGCGTGGTTCCAGTTTATGAAGTCTGGAGACTTGACACTTCGAAAGCAATGATTCATGAAGGAATGGAAGGAAGAAATTTCCAAAGTTTCGTAGTGCCGAAGTAACGTGGCATAATGACATCACTGGGGTGACCTAGAAGTATTCAGAGATTTTCGATTAAGGAGTTTTGGGGTTTACAAATGAGAAATCCTCTAAATTCTCGAGGCCCCAAAGCTCTGAAGTCCTGGAGCCCCGAAGTCGGGAGTTCCGTAGTAAATATCAGCTATTGGATGCTGGGAAGACATGGAGCATTGATCCATGCTACTTTGTGAGTTCACCAATTCGACACTGTGAAAGGTTTGTTGGGAAGTGATTTGGAAACCACCGAAGATGGAGTCCCTGAATCTCTGATCCATCGTAGATCTGAGCAAGGAAGTGGACCATATATCCACCGTTATTTGCACATTTGACAGTTCGTTGTTCTGTGATGTTGGGACATGTGGAAATAGGGAAACCTCCAAAGCTCTAGAGCCTGAAGTTTCAAGGCTCCGGATAAGTGCCCAAATCATTAGCGTTGGGTCACTGTCATGGTCACATGCAAACCAAGGGCTGAAGAAAAGGGGCTAGCACCCGAAAATTGTTACACAACAGAGTTGGGCATAGAGATAGAAGCCTGAGGGGTTCTTGACCAACCAAGACCCACTGAAAATGGAATCTGATATTGTTTTTGTTGAATCAGATTGGTTTATTCTGGAAAATTATTAATTCTGATAGCCTGACAAAAATTCAGTTGATTACACATTTTGCAGAGTTAACAATTGACATAACCCAACCAAATTGTTCCATGGTTCAAAGAAATGGAAGAGGCACAAGATGCTTTCATTTCATAGAATGAAGCTATAGGAATGGATGTCCATTTGGAGTTGAAGGATCAAACTCCAATGGGCATGGAGAAGAGATAGATAAAGAAGGGAACATGATGAAAATCATTAAAAAGTTGCAAAAATATGTCCAAATTCACTGAGAAGATAACAAAAAACTTATGAGGGACAGGGAGACTTCAACATGAAGTTGATGCAGAGCTTGGAAAGAATAGAAAATAAATTGGATAAGGAGAGTGGCTCAAGAAAATTAGGAAGTCACAGATCTCCTGATGAGAAAAGAAGAATAAGAAGTGTTAGCAGACATCACCAACACTCCCTGAGGAATTCTAATAAGAGATCACACAACAACTCAAGTCCATCCCCGGTTAGGAAGCATAAGAATTCTGGGGTGGATGAGCTATGAGGGGAAATTAACAAAATCAAACCCCCTACATTTGATGGGGAGCATAAGAAGGATAAAGATGCAGAGACATGGCTTCTGGGCATGAGAAAGTATTTTCAATTGCATAGTTATTCTTCTCATGCAGAAGGAAGAATTTCCATCTATCAACTCAAAGGAAAGGCATCCATCTGGTAGGATCATCATTTGTAGGTGCAACATATTAAAGAGAAAAATGTTGCTTGAAGGGAATTCAAGAATTATTTCAAAAATAAATACTTGACTAAGACATACTATGACAAGAAAATGAAAGAGTTCTTTGAACTCAAGCTTGGGAGTGTGACAATATATGAATATGAAAGAAGCTTTTTAGAATTGATGAAGTATGTATCTTTCATCAAGGATGAGACAGTAAATATTCAGAGATACTTGAGTGGTTTTCCATCATCCATCAGTGACAAAATACAATATGATGATCTCAAAACATTGGAGGAGACCATAAGGAAAGTTAAGTGCCTATATGATAAAAAAAAAGCAAGGCCAACTTTACAAAAATCTTGGGAAGACAAGAAGAAATTTAAGAAGGATTAGAGGAAGAAGGGAATTAAGCCATCATTCTTCAAAAATAATCCTCAGGGAAAACCAACTTCTAGAGAACCCAGAGTGATTGAGACAGGTGGTCAAAGGCGAAGGCAACCACCTATTCAATGTTGGGGTTGTAAAGGAGATCACATGTTTATAGATTGTCCTCAAAAAAGTGACAAAGTGAGAGTTGTTCACAATGTTCAGCGAGCTGAAATAATGGAGGACATAGGCAGAAGTGTACCCAGGATCTATGCATCCCTGGACAACAAGAAATCAGAGTATCAGTCACATATGATTGAAGTGGGAGGTATGATCCACAACCAAACCATTACTATTTTAATTGATTCAGGAGCTAGTCATAGTTATATATATCCTAAGATGGTGGAAAGTTTTCATTTGCCAAGAAACAAGCATGGAAAATATTGGTTGGTTCAACTGGCTACCAGAGCCAATAGAAAAGTTAATGAGATGGTTAAGTCATGTCTTATGGACATGAATGGACTGAGCAGAAGGGAAGATTTGAACATCTTGCCTTTAGGTTCTTATGATTGCCTAATTGGTATGGATTGGTTAGACCAACACCATGCCATATTAGACTGTCATAACAAGGCATTAACTTGCCTATATGAGGTCAAAAATCAGAGAATAGTTCAAGGAATTCCTAGAGTAGTGACTATCAAAGAAATTTCAACAATGCAACTGAACAAGTGTTACAAGAAGGGATGTCAAATATTTGCAGCCCATATGGAGGAAGCATCTAAGGATAAGGTGCCAAATATGGAGGACCATGCAGTCCTAAAATATTTTGAATATGTGTTCAAGGAGGTACCAGGACTACCCCCAAAGAGATATATTGATTTCTCTATAAATCTGATGCCTGTAGTAGCTCTAGTGTCAAGACTCCTTACAGAATGAGTACACTAGAGCTGAAGGAGTTGCAAATGCAACTTGAAGAACTTTTGAAGAAGTAGTATATACGCCCAAGTGTGTCGTCTTGTTTGTGAAAAAGAAAGATGTGACATTGAGATTGTGCATCGATTTTAGACAGTTGAACAAAGTGACTATAAAGAAAAAATATCCTTTGCCAAGGATTGATGATATCTTCGACCAGTTGAAGGATGCAAAGATATTTTCAAAGAAAGATATCAGGTTAGGATACCATCAGATAAGGATTAAAGAGGAAGATATCAACAAGATCGCCTTTAGGACAAGGTATGGTCATTATGAGTTCATAGTGGTGCCATTTGGGTTGTCAAATGCACCAGCTGTTTTCATGTGCTTAATGAATGGTGTTTTCTGAGAATATTTAGACAAGTTTTTCATTGTCTTTTTGGATGACATCCTTGTATATTCTAAGTCGGAAGAACAACATGAGCATAATTTGAGGATGGTGTTGCAAGTGCTAAGGGAACATCAATTGTATGCCAAATTGAGCAAGTGTTCATTTTATCAAAACAAAATTCACTACTTGGTACATATCATATATGATGAAGGGATAGCAGTGAACCTTGGAAAGATTAAGGCCATTAAAGGGTGGACAACACCTAAGAATGTGACATAATTCAAATCCTTCATGGGTCTAGCTAGCTACTATAGAAGGTTCATTGCAAGGTTTTTGAGAATATCTCATCCCACTACTTCCTTGCAAAGGAAGGGGAAGAAATTCCAATGGACAACATAATGTTGAATGAGCTTCCAACAATTGAAGCAGATGTTAACTAGTTCTCCAATTTTAAGGATTGTATATCCGAATGAAGACTTCATTGTATGCACAGATGCATGTAAAGAAGGACTTGGTGGAGTCCTCAGTCAAAATGGGTTTGTTGTATGTTATGAATCAAGGAAGTTGAAGGAGAATGAAAGGCTCTATGCCACTCATGATTGTGAGTTGGCAGCCATAGTGCACACTTTCAAGAAGTGGAGCCACTACCTCATGGGAAAAAGGTTTGAGCTGAGGACAGACCATAATGGTCTAAAATATTTATTTGATCAACCAACTCTAAATGCCAGGCAAAGCAAATGGTTATAGTTTCTCAGTTAATATGACTTTGATATAAATCATATCAAGGGGAAATAGAACAAAGTGGCTGATGAACTCAGTAGAAGAGTGCATGAGTTGCATGCTACAACCAGTAGCATGTACCAATCAGATTTGAAAGACAAAATTATGGAGGCTGCAAAATCAGATTTGTAATACATGGAATTGGTAACAAAATTGCAGCAAGGTAAGATGCTGCAGAAAGTTGAAGATTATGAATTGGGAATTGATGGAATCCTCTTGTACATAAATAGATTTTATGTACCCAATTCTTATGAATTAAGGAGTGCAATTTAAGAGAAATGCACAATGTACCTTATGCGGGACACCCAGGATATCAAAAAACAATTTCAGCAGTTAAAATCCAATATTATTGGCCAGGCATGAAGAAATATGTTGTTGATTTTATTGCCAAATGTTTTGAATATCAAAAGGTAAAGGCTGAGCATAGACACTCGATTGGTTTTCTACAGCGATTACCCATTCTTGAGTGGAAATGGGAAGTTGTAACAATGGATTTCATCATAGGGTTGCCCAGAACAAGCAAGAAGCATGATGCAATCATGGTGGTGGTGGACAAGCTTACTAAAGCTGCCCATTTAATTCATATGAAGACTACTCACAAGGAAACTAACGTTGTTGATATTTATATGAGGGAAGTAGAACACTTGCATGGCATAACCAAGACAATTGTGTCTGACAGAGATCCAAATTTTACCTCACAGTTTTGGAAGAAGTTATTCAAAGGGTTCAGAACAAATCTGAACTTCAGCACAACTTATCATCCCGAGTTTGATGGGAAGACAGAAAGGGTGAACCAAGTGATAGAGGATATTCTAAGGATGTATGTAATGGAAAAACCATCTAAATAGGAATATTATCTACACTTGGTAGAATTTACCTACAACAATGGGTATCATGCATCATTGAAGATGAGCCCGTTTGAAGCACTTTATGGTAGGAAGTGCAATACCCCAGTAAGTTGGGACAACCCAGCTGATAGGGCAGTGGTTGGGCCAGAGTTTCTCAAGGAAATGGAAGAGCATATGCTGAAGATTAAATACAATTTGAAGGCTTCCCAAGACAGGAAGAAAAGCTATGCTGATAAGAACAAAATTCACAAGGAATTTAAAGTAGGGGATCATGTTTTCCTGAAGGTGAAAGCCAACAAAAGTTCCCTGAAGCTGAGAAATTGTTCCAAGTTGGTAGCCAGATATTGTGGGCCATTCGAAATCCTAGAGAGGATTAGTCCAGTAGATTATATGATTGTGTTTCCTGCATCTATGTTTATACATAATGTATTTCATGTCTCATTTCTTAAGAAATATATACTTGATGTTAATCATGTTATTGATTGGAATGTGATTCAGGTGGAGAAAGAAATCACTTTTCAGGTGCATCTGGTGCATATGTTGGACCGAAAAAGCAAGAAGCACTGAAATCGATCCATAGGGCTTGTAAAATTCTAGTGGACCTAGTACGGTCCTAAGGACGCAACATGGGAGAATGAAGATGTTATGTGGGCAGAGTACCCACATATTTTTGAAGATTTTGGAAATCTTCTTCTTGTTGTGTAAATAAGTTGCACTGAGGATAATGCAAAAACAAGGGGAGGGGATTGTAAAACCCCAAGGCCGAGACTGTGCTGAATTGTAATTATGTTTATAGGTTGGTGATCCAAGTGTTTATAACCTGTAATAATTATATGTTTATTAGGTCGAAGAGCCTAGATGCTTAAGGCCAATGAGCCTAATTTTTTGTATATGTAAATACAAATATCACTAATAAAATTACATCGTTGTGTGTAGAACGAACACGAAGAAAGAGTTATGGGGGACTAAGCTCCACTAGGTAGGGTAAGGGAAGGAGCTAAGTGTCTAGGAATAGGGGCTAAGCTAGAGGGCTTACCTCTAAAGGAATACTATTATATTATTATTTCCAAAAGGCTAAGGTTGGACATAATTCGTGTTGTCCTAAGTTCCCGGGGAGAGGGAACAAGTGTTAAGTGGAGCTCATGTAGCTTCAGGAAGACATGTGTCAACCTATGCGCATGCAGTTATAGCTAGGAAAGTCATCTCAATGGGGGTTTCTCCCTCGCCATTCTCGTGACCCTTGCCTACTCCCAAGTGGGCCATATTACCTGATTCACCCACTGATTCACGCACAGAGCGATTTCCTTCATCATCACCCTATGCATCATTCACAGGCCTCTGAAATCAGAAAGCACTTGAGTTATCCCATACTTTTCCTGTGCAGCACAACACACCTATTCTTAGCATGAGCCTGTAGCATGCCTTAACGGTTTGTTGATGCTACCAACACAGTTCCTCGACTAAGCGTGGCTTGTTGCCATCATTTGTTCTATACCGAGATTTGATGTTTCCATCACCCTTACTGGAATTGTCATAGGAGAGGGACTGGAGAAGCAGGTTGTAAGGCCTGTGGTTTGAAGAGGAGGGTTTTCAGGCACATGGACTAAAGAATCAGGTTGTCAGGACTGTAAGAAAGTCTCTCCAGGTGAGAGAGGTTGTTAGGGAAGTGATTTTCCCAGAGGGATCCCAACAACAGCTATAGTTCTCCGAGAATTCCTATGTGGCATGTTGTTGAATCCCTGGAAGGGAATTGGGGTAGTCGAAGGACTATTGAGCAGAGAAGGGGCACACTTCTTGAGGTGGGATAGGCATGTGGGGAATGAGAGGTTGTAGGTTGTTAGTGTGAGTTGGATCCTAGGAGAAAATCCTTCCTGTTGATCTGTGTGACTTTCATGTTGTCCTTGCCAAGCCTAGGAATCCCTTACCCAGTAGAGTTTAGTCCCATCTTGGGGGTGACCCACTATTGAGCGTGATGAGAAGCATCGTCTAAGGCTGGGAGGTTTGTGGGAGGTCTGAACATAGTTGGTGGTCATATGTTAAAAGATAAGTACCAAATATTTTTTCTCTGTATGATGTGTATCTTGAAATCAATGCATAATGTTGTTAGAATTGTCTTTGTATAATGCTTGTACGTCTTAATTTTATTTCCACATGAATAATGGTATGAATAGAATGTTATAGTTGTTTAATTTGTACTTATATAGTTGTGTATATAAATATAATTGTTATTAGAGCAGAAATCAAAAGATACAATGGACTGTGTAGCATTACCAGGCAGAGGTTGGTGGCTGGGAACGTCACACTTGGTACATTTCTGCCCATGTCCTCCAATGTTTCAGCTTATTGTACATTGTGAAAAATCCTCACTTTTTCACCTTTGTGAGGTAAATATCTAAACATATGATCTCCTTTACAACTCCAACATTGAATAGGTGGCTACCTTGGACTTTGACCCCTTATCTCCATCATTTTGGGTTCTCTAGAAGTTGGTTGTCCCTGAGGATTATTTATGAAGAATGGTGGCTTACTTCCTTTCTTCCTCTGATCCATCTTGAATTTCTTCTTTCTTCCCAAGATTTTTGGAAAGTTGGCCTTGATTTTTGCTGATCATATAGGAATTTTAGTTCACCTTATGGTCTCCTCCAATGTTTTGGGACCATCATATTGTATTTTGTCACTGATGAATGATGGAAATCCACTCAAATACCTTTGAATATTAATTGTCTCATCCTTGATGAAAGAAACATACTTCAACAGTTATAAAAACCTTCTTTCATATTCATCTATGGTCATACTCCCAAGATTGAGTTCAAATAACTCTTTCATTTTCTTGTCATAGTATCTCTTAGTCAAATATTTATTTTCAAAACACTTCTTGAATTCCTTCCAAGTAACATTTTTCTCTTTAATGTGTTGCACCTGCACAAGATGATCCGACCACATGGATGCCTTTCCCTTGAGTTGATAGATGGAAATTCTTCCTTTTGTATGAGAAGAATAATTATGCAATTGAAAATACTTTCTCATGCCCAGCAGCCATGTCTTTGCATTTTCATCCTTCTTGTCCTCACCATCAAATGTAGGAGGTTTTATTTTTTTCATTTCTCCTCGTAGCTCATCGATCCCAGACCTCTTATGATTCCTGATAGGGGATGGACTTGAGTTGTCATGTGCTCTCTTATTGGAATGCCTTGGGGAGTGATGGTAATGACTGCTAACACTTCTTGTTCTTCTTTTCTCATCAGGAGACCCGTGACTTCTTGATTTGCTTGAGCCACTCTCCTTATCCAACATATTTTATATTATGTTCAAGATCTGCATTAACTTCATGTTGAATTCCTCTTGTTTCTCCTTGGATTTCATAAGCCTTTCATTATCATATTTATGGCTTTGGACATCCTTTTGCAAATTTTTAATGGTCTCTACCATATTCATGTTTTCATCCCTTCCTTCTCCATGTCCATTTGAGTTTGTTCCTTCAATGCCCATATGGACATCCATCCCTCTAATCTCATCTTCCTTACTATAAGCCCCCGATGCATATTCCATCCCTCTACACTCTGTGTTGATCCTAGTTCGATCTAGTTGTTTTTAACTCTGCAAAATGTGCAGCCAACAAAACTTTATCAGGTTAACTGACTCATCAATTTCATGAAAAATATGAACCATAATATATATCAGAATTCTTTCTTCTGATTTCCTAAAAATTTGATTGCCCAGATCAATTTTCTGGGTAAATAATTATATTCTATTGTCCAATACCTTTCCAACGCCTCATTCCATGCTCAATTCTGAGTCCTGAGCAGAAAGTTATGGTTATTTGAAAATTGTCCATTAATTTTTCTGTTCACTCTTCAACTTGGTGCAATTTTGCGCTATAATTATGCATTTTTGCTCCTAATCCATTGGAGTTTTAGTAGGATCTCAATTGGGTTTCTTCATTTACATATTTTGGACAGTCTTTCCAAGTTTCACCTCTTCATGGGTTCTGGGATGCTATTTACAGCCTGCTGATGTTCTATGCTAATTAGTGTTTTGGGTCTGGAATACTACAGGTACCTTATTTTCCATATTAAATTTTTTTAACATGCCCATAAATTTAATTCATATCTAGCAATATTTTCTATGGTTCAATATCTTTCCATAGACTTCTCCTGTGCCTCAATCTAATTCCAAAGTAGAACGTTATGGCCCTTCAAAGTCAGCCGGGTCTTTAAATTTAACCTCCACTATTTTTCCTGTAACTTCCTCATAAAAGCTCTGTTTGACGAACGGTTTACACCATTAGAAAGATCTCTCTGGGATCTTTCATTTGAGCTTCAAATACTCTATTATCAAGTTTTTTGAGCAGTTAAAATCATTGTTTAGGGCCCCAAAAAAGAGTTGTAAAAAGATGACCTTCAAACAATATAAAATGTCATAGAAATTCAATGGTTTTTTGTTGTTGTACACCATCCAAATGACTTCGCATGCAAAAATTTCAATGGACACCCATATTTAGCATGTGCGGCAACACCATAAGGTAGTGCATGCTCCGCACACCTATAACCAATGTGGATCACTTCTTTGTCGTGCCAATATTTGGTGCACACTACTTTTGTGTCGCGCGCCAATATCCGCTGTGCACAATTTTGGTTCATGCACTAATACTTGTTGCGTGCAATTTTTGTGTCGCACCCTAATATTCTATGCACATTTCACTCTATGCGTTGCACCATGCCAAATTTTTTTACGCCCCCAATGCACACCAGTACTACGTGCACCATTAACTAAACTGTCGCACGACAGCATATACCCACATTGCGTGCACACCAACAAAATTCCTCTACGCTTTGTCAATACTATGCCCACCACGTATGCCATTATTATGCATGTGCACACTGTGTGCACTAGTATTATGCATGTGCCACTCAAGTCGCACCACACAAAGCTAAATTTAGTGTGCAGACCTGTGTGCCAATATTTTCATGCATTACCACTTTGCACCGTGCAATGCCAAATTTAAATGCGCAGACCTGCGCACCAATATTTTCTGTGCACTACCACTTTGCACCATGCAGCACCAAATTTAAGTGCACACACACGCACATCAATATTTTCTGCGCATTACCACTCTACATCGCACAACGCCAAATTCAAGTGCGCACACTTGCACACCAATATTTTCTGCACATTACCATTATGCACCCACGTGCCAATATTTTTCGTGCATTACCACTCTGCACCCTTATTTTCCACACATCACAAGATTTTCACTATGCATCATGCATTTTTAGTGCACACACCTACACACATTCATTTTTTTATGCGCATCAATTCCTTGTGAATTCTGTTGCAGAAATTGGGGCTTTTGCCAAATAAAATCCCAATTTTTACCATAGACATTATGCAACTATGAAATTTGTTCAATTTAACCCCAATAACACCAATTCAACCTCTGCAACAACAAATCATTGTTGGTTGACATTCCTGGAACAAATTTTTCCCCAACTCAATTCACAAATTGAGAATTTTAATCAACTAATCTCGCTCCATCTGCCATGGCTTCCCTGTAACTTCAAATTTGATCAATTCCAGGTCTAAATTTGCTAGAACATATATTGAATTAAGAATATCTCACTACTTGGCCAAATTTCTCAATTTTCCCATGAATTTAACAATAGAAATTGGGGCTTTTGCCCAATTCCACGCAATTGCCTCTAATTTTTACCATGGATGCATTTGTAACTTGAAATTTAGCCACTTCGAAATCAATTCTCTATGAAATTTCACTTCAATTCAACTTTCTCAGCCCATCCAGGCTTAGTGTTGAAAACTGGAGCTCTGATAACATATTGTAACATCCCCAACATCCAACTGGGCTATGCCACATAAAATTTTCTGAACTATATACAAATTAAAGCATATACACATAGAAACTCTTGTGGAAATTTATACATAAAACTTAAAGCATACAAATACATTATTCAAATGAACAAATTAATACAGAATAATAAATCAAATACACATGCAACACACATAGGAAGAACCCATAAAAATAAGTGCATAAATAATAGTGCAACATGTAATTTAGCACACAATTGACACTTATATTGGTAAAAATACCACCAACTGCATGGAGACCTTCCTTGAACCTCCCATCCTTAGACCATGCTGCTCATCACTCTCAGCAGTGGGTCACCCCTGAGCTAGTACTAAACTCCACCCAGGTAAAGGGATTCCTAACCAGGCTAATGTATCTCAGACAATAGGAAAGACTCTATCACAGGTGTCAATTCAAACTAACAACCTATAGTCCCTCATTCCCCACATGCCTTTCCCACCCCAGGAAGTGTGCCCCTTCTCTTCTTAAGAGTCCTTCGATTGCCCCACTTCCTTTCTAGGGCTTCAGCAACAGGCCATATAAGAGGTCTCAGAGCCCTGTAGTTGCAGTTTGGCACCTTCAGGAAATCAATTCCCAACAATTCTCTCACCTAGAGAGAAATTTCTCACGGGCCTAACAACCAACCTCTTCAATATCCCACGGGCCTGACAACCTGCTTCTTCAATCCAACTCCTAAGCTAACTAGGTACATATACAAGTACATGTATGGGTATGGGTGTGGGTATAGGTACAATGATAGTAACAGAAAGGTATAGAGGATAGTTGAATGAGTGAGTGAATCATCATGGAATGAATGAATGGGAAAATGAACTAAGTCCAAACTATATGTATGCATGTTTCCAACTTGACACTTGTCATGTTGGGAGGTACTTTGGCCCACTTGTCTGCATCCTTAGAACTTATGATAAAATAACTATCCATACTTTATACTTTAAGGAATATTAATATAATATTCCTTTTTAGCTTAATCTTCCTACCTTAGCCTTGTATCCTTAACTTTTAGCCCCCCCCTTTGCCTAACTAGTGGATTTTAGTCCCCCATGCTCTTTTATCGTGGTCGATCTACATGCAGGGATGTATTATATTAATGATAAGAAATATGCAAAAATAGGCTCACTGGCCTTTAACATCTAGGCTCTCTGGCCTAATTCCACACATAAGCCTCCTAGATTATAATAACTGGCTCACTAGCCTATAAAACACAACATATACACAAAGGTTCCCTGGCCTCAAAATCGCACACCCTTAAGTTTGTTGTGCATAATATCCTGTAATGTGAAAACTTAATCATTTTAGTGCAAAGTACATGTGTGCACTATACCATGGAAGGTGCATACAAAAATGATATCAAACAGATCACCAGCTTAAGTACATTTGCATTTACATTTACAGCTAGGGTTTAGCCTAGGGGTATTACACAATACAATATTCTTCCTTCGCTCGTTGAGTAGCTTCCAACCAAGTCTGGGGGCATGCCATAAGAACATGGGCATGAGTTTCATTTTTTAGGCCACGAATAAAGAATTCCCTGAAGAAAGCATATGACATGCCCTCCGTTATGAAAGCCAAGTGCTCAAATGAGAGAATAAATTCTTGTACTATCCTAGACTCCTTTAACTTGGTCAAACAACCTAAATTGTGGGTTTCAGAGTCAAAGCTGTCATAAAGCTCTGCCACAAACTGCCTCCAAGAAACATACCCTTGGTGGGCCTTTTTTCTCCATTGCCACCATTTCCAACGTTGTGGATCCATATGTAGGATACCATATTAAAGCTTGGCTAAATCATCAGTAATGCGATGCAAAAAGAAATAATGTTCCATTTAGGTGACCCAACTTGTGGGATCTGAGCCATCAAATTTGTTCACCTCAATTTTGGGAGGGCAGAGGTCTCAAGAAAAGTGGGTAGTATGAGGACCCTGGTAATGTGAAGAGTCATGGTCATCCTGATAGGATGGTTGTTCAGAAGAGGACTTGGGTTTGGGGAATGGCCCATGAAGTGGTCAAGTGTGTCTTTGATGTCTTTGAGGTCTTTGATGTGGGAACATTGGTCCTGGAGGGTTTGAACAATGAAATTGAGTGAGCTAAGGTTGGCATTGATATTATTGTTTTCCTCCTTACTCTTGAGGTTGTCAGCAACCAATGTATTAAGGTCTTAAGCTCAGGTGGTGGCCATTGAGAACAATGGGTAGGAAAATGGGATAGGGGAGACATAGGGGTTAAGAGGGGTGGGTGGGACCATTGAGAAGAAGGGTGCCAAATGATACGTACCACTGAAATTAGGGAGAAAAGGGGAATCCAATGGGATAGGGGCCAAATAAGGGTGTCGGAAAAGGGGTCGGGTCCACAAAAAAAAATTGTGTTAAAAATGATAGGTACCACTGAAATTGGACTGAAGAGAGGAACCCAATGGGATAGGTCCCAAATAAGTGTGTCGGCAGGACCACTATACTTGTTTTTAAATCCTACAGAGTTATACTCCAATCTGAAGAATACTTCAGGGTTGAAATTCCCAAATTCTTAACAGGGAGAAATGTGTAGTAATTTCACAACCAGAATGTAGGAGGTAAGGTTGCACGACAATAGGTCTTATTTGTTCTTTTTTTGTTTTTGTCCCAAGGGTTAAGGTATTCATGGTTTCTACAGACAAGGGTTTTCCCTATGGTATAGCTCTCTGATATACGTGTGGGGTCCAACATTAGTACTCGGCCCAATATCTCCAGGCGCCAACTAAGGAGGCTAGATCGTTCCCTTAGTCATACTACATGATTACCTAGGTACTAGATAGTATCTTCCCAAGTGTTATTCTCGGTGGCACCATATCGGTCAGGCGGTTGATCAATTTATCTATGGAAGTATTTAAGAGATCTAGGTCGATCTGTATACAAGTGTTTTCTGATGCACTACCACTCGAAGGGGTACCAACAGGGGTTACAACGGTAGCCAACAATGTGTGCTTGAGTACCACTTGTAGTTCCTCCATGTATGCTTCCCCGATTTTGGATTTATGTGTTGAACGACATATCTTTGTAGCTTTAAGACATTGGAATATGTCTCTACCTTGAAAAAAATAACTGTAAGGTAGCTAGAGAGGTAGTGGGGGGGCCCGGAGGGCCCATAGTGATAATAGTGGAGGTCATTCAATGTAAGGTGAACTAGGTCCACTATATTATTAAATAAGGCCCACTATGGTAGTTAGATATAATAAATGTAAGAGGACTTCTTAGAAGGTTCTACTTCTAGAAGATTCCTCATCTAGAATGTTCTTAGGTGATGGTAGCATTATATAAAGAGATTCAAGAAATGTAATGAGACATGAAGATAAATATTGTATTGTGAGTTGTATCTCAATAGGAGGATGCCCCCTCGAAGAGGCAAGTGAACAGGAGAGGATCCCTTCCGTAATAGGATCCATTGTATGGTGTTGCCCTACCTCAAGGGTTTCTATAATAAAGTTGTGGTTTTCTATATGGTTTCATAGATCTTGTG
>ML793412.1:359459-376630 GCA_009831015.1 Picea engelmannii
GGGGGGGGGGGGGGGGGTCGTATAACTGTATCAAGGCTCGGTTGTTCGAGATGAAGAAGATCGTTTGTAGGTGGAGTCGGTGAAGAGGGCTGGACAAAAGTAGGAGGTAAATCATTAGCCTTCTCCTTAGACGGAGAATAATCTTTGGCTCTAGTTGTGAGTGCAACGTTATTTGACTTAGAATCACCAGTACACATCAAAACATATGATGTCATAGAAGTAGATGGTTGGTCATGAATGACCAACTGAGCCTGTTGTTGAGACGGGAAGGGTTGGGACAAGACGGTCGGTGTAGATGGTTTGGGTGTTCCTTGAAGGAACTTAGTTACCTTGGCACGTCGAGGACAATCCTTCGTGTAGTGATCGTCACCACAGATAAGGCAAGGGTATCATGGTTTTTGCTTATCCCAATCTTCAACAGGAGGATTTTTAGTTTGCTCAGTTTGATTATTATTTTTTCCCTCCTTATTCTTGCCTCTCCCTTTCTTTGATTTATTTTTACCGGTCGGGGTAGATTGAACAACGTTCACCTCAGAAGTTTTACCAGTGGAAGTGGCAGGAGACGGAGCATTTTGAACATTAGAAGAAGTAGACTTAGGGTTGGTGCTTGAAACAGAATGCGATTAGGCTTGGGCAGTTCCAATCACACCGTCAGCTGCATGTGAGGCAGCTAGAGTAGTTGAAGTGCTGGAAGTACCAGGATGAGGTAACTCAGGTAACAAATCATAAAGTGTTCCCGTTTGCGAATAAATGAGATCAAGATATTGAGCACGACTTATAGCCTGCTCTTCTGTGACAATGCCACCCATGGAAATATCTTTACTAATTTCATTCACAAAGGATTTTGTGAACCATTCTGCCAGTAACTGATCAGGGAGTTCAAGTTTAATGAGACATCGTATCCTTCGCCACTCATGGATATGATCAGATATATGAGTGCCTTTAGTCTGTTTGAAGGAAGTCAAAATCTCAGTCCCGGTATCATAACAGATCGGTAACTGGTAATGTGTAAGAAAATCCATAGCTAGGGTATTAAAATCAGAGAAGAAACCTCGTGGAAATTCAATGTACCACATCGCAGCAGAACCTGTAAGGGTTCGTTGAAAAAGACATAGATGAATGGAATCATCCATCAATGAGTTGGATGAACACCATAAGTGAAAAGTCATAACATGATTGTTTGGGTCCTCTCCCACCTTGCCGTCGAATTTCAGAATGTCCGATGGAAGCTTGGCTGGAATAACAGGCCATTAGGGAGAGTGACGAATAGGATCGTTTAAAATCCTAGACAAATCCGAAAAATCCAAAGTAGAAAGAAAAGTTAACTGTCGATTCACCTGCGAGTACTGGTGACTTTGGGGTGGAAGCCCTGTGGGCAAACCAGTAGGCCCGTACGCAGTCTGCCCATAGTGGGAAGACCCCTGCTGATTCGGTGGTGGCTGGAGAAGGTATTAGTTCCAAGGATGGTAACCTTGAGTATTATTAGGGACCTGAGGTTGAGAAGTTTGACCCTGAGCCCAAATAGGATTAGGTATACCTGGATATGGTTAGCCGATAGTAGGGGCAGGTTGTTTCCCCCTAGTCATTTGAGGAAGATGTTGTAGCATCTGATTCCAATACTGGGCCAAAGCAGGAGGTATATTTTGTCCAAAAGGTGAGGTAGGTCCCCCTATCGTAGGTGGATTTACAACCAGAAGTTGTGTGCCGATCGTAGGCTATGTAGTAAATGGATTGTGTCCGGTAAAAGGAAATGGAAATGTACCACCTTGTCCACCAACGGGAATCTGCAAGTTTGGTGCAACGGTCGGTATAGTGCCACTAGGATTAGGATTACCAGAAGGAAATTGAGGGAGTATCAAAATAAAACCAGGGATATGGTGCCCAGAAGGAGGACCACCAGGAGTACCAAAAGGAGTTTGCGGAGGTGTTGGATTCGAAGCATTCAACAAAGCATTCAACCCATGGTATTCGGGGGGTAGAGTCAGAGTGACATTGGGCACTCGCTAGTTGTTGATAGGAGGAAGACCAGCTGTAGTGAACCCAGTTGGGACACTCGTAGTAATTGCAAGATGGGCCATCTCGGCAGGGAGGGTAAAGTGACAAGTAGTATTCACCAGTACCGCCTCTGTCTCAGAAAACATTGAAGGATTAATTTCGGAGATGATAGGCGAATCAGGACTAAAGAGGGGCCTGCGGATGTCTGCTGACCAAAAAGGATCTTGGTCTGTGATATCGGGAAGAGACTCAATGAGTGATCCAGAAGAAGTAACAACTACGTCTCCAGAAGAATTTAATCGTACAATAGGATGTTCACCATGGCGAATTCGATAATATTCTCTAGTATTAGTAATTTGGAAGGGTTCTAGAGACTCAGTTGATTCCACTTGGAGTGTGGTAACAACTGCAGCTTCACCGTGCTGAGGAAAATCCTTAGGTGTGGCGGTAGACAAGGGTTGTGACTCGTCGAGATGCTCTGGAGATAAACCCTGCATTCTACGTGAACGATGTGGGGGAGCTATTGTAGACGAGAAACAAGATCCACGAAGAAATTCCTATGGTCAACTTCGAGAAATAAACAACATGCACTAGTAAATAAAATCTAGGAAACAATCACCAGGCAAATAAGACCTTCTAACTTCAAAGCCACTAGTTGGTGATGAAATCCAACATCGCAACAACGAGACAAGAAGGGGCAGGGCTAGGGTGAAAAAGTTACATTGACGACCTGCTTAACAGACTTACACCCTGGTGCAAGCTCCCACACATAATCGTGGGTATACCCTCCAAGGAGCCCGAGTGAGTTTGATCAACGTCAATTCTAGGTACCGTGAAGACTTTCCCCTTCACAGTCACCTTGGGTAAGAACCTAGAGAGATAGGCCACTAAGGTCACCACAAACAACAGTAAAACCTAGGGGAACAGTCGTCAGTCCGATCCACACGCAAGGGTAGGGTATCTAGCCCGAAATCAACTCAAAAGGCTTCCACTCATCATTGTGGGTATACCTCGGAGTGACCCCCGTAATACGTGCAATCTCTACACTGATGTCAACAAAGCAGGGTGAGTAACTCTACCAACACCAATGTGACCTAGTGCTTGACCCTTGTGTGAGAAGGGCTTCCCAGGGCAATATGTTGCAAATGGAATTTAACACTCCCTAACTCAAGATGCTACTGTGTGTTTTGATCTTTTGGAGAGTATATCTCTTCCTACTCCAAAGCACTAGCCTAGCTAAATGTTGGTGTAAAAGAGCCCTAGAAAAGAGTTACTAAATAAATTTTATGATTACGCAATGTTTTTAAAAGCTGGTGTTTACTCAAAGGTAATGGAAGTGAAACTCGTGTTGTATGCCTCTGACCCAATAATGCAAGGATGCAAATGAAATGTATCGTTTTTCGTTCAATGAATCCTAGTTATGGGAGAGAGAGAATTTTCTAGATCAACCACCAAATATAATGCAAAATTTCCTTTCAAATGCCAAACGCAAACAATCATGAATGAAATGACAATCTTCTACATTTCTTTTTCAATACTTCAACAATCTCTAAATTTGATTTTCAATGTTTTATAAAAGACAAAAAACAATGTTTTTTGAAATAAAAACTTGATGTTCACTTTCCAAAAAGAACTCTCACTATACCAATGAGAAAGCAGGAAATCAAATCATAAAGAATCAAGCAATAACAACCCAATCAATTCTGCTCGCCTACTCACACTGGCTCAAGGCTCAGGTTGTAATCTTTACTTTCCATTAATATGATACAGTAATATGTCCCTTTCCCATAAAGTTAGATCTACTTTATTGTATAACTCCTTGATCATATACATAGATTGATTATTGAATAGATTGCATATTATTCACTTCGATTGGTTTGTATTGTTTTGATCTTGAATGTACGAGAGCATTGGAGTGGAGCAGGAGCAACAAAGATCAAAGGAAGCGATCATAAGGTATGTTCTTTGATCGTATCTTCTAGTACATTCAATAGTTTAAATCTAGGGAAAGAGTATTATTCTGTCTTGCTTTGTTCTAGATCCAAGTGGATCTAGGGAGATCGGTTTGTGTCCGCACTTACATATTTATCCAATAACAAAATTGGTGACTCAACTAGACTTAACGGCATAACGTCGCCGAAATGAAAATGATCTCCAAGGTCAGGGACAATCCAAGGGTCGAGTGATGCAGGAAGTTTGTGAGGCATGGCAGAGATCATGTTGATAGAAGCAATTGACGGGCATGGAACATCGGGTGGCGGAAGGGGGAAAGTACCCAGCAACGAAGAGTCCTTCAAAAGGCCCACACCGACATTCTCGTAACCCGGCGGGGTTTTAGCTATAAACGACACGTTGCCAGTGTGAGTAGGCAACGTTATGCCGTTAAGTCTGGCTGAGTTTGCTTATCAAGCCATTCAATTGGAAACACCTTCTACACCTTCTCTTGATGAGTTGTCTCCCGATCCTTTCTGTGTCATCTTTCCCACTGATGAGATGATCATGTCTGTCATGGAAGATACCCCTTGGGATGATGGGCATCATCGTTCCATATTGTTTCTGGAACAACACACTCTTGAGAACTATCAACGGATTTCGACTCCGTCGACCGTTGTTGTCATATCGACTGTTCCCAGATCTACACATGATGTGTTTGCCGAAGGGAACCTCAGTAATATCTCTCCCACGATTCCTATTGACATATCAGTTAAACCTGGGATAGTTGAAAATGTTCACATTGGCGCTTCGTGTTCTTCCGATGAAATCATCACCTATACGTCTCTGTTCAAAGAATTTCGTGACATCTTCGCCTGAAGTTACGAAGAGATGCCCGGTATCGACCCTGCCATCATTGTACATGTGATAAAGACATACCCCGAGGCTAAACCAGTCCGGCAGCGCCTTCATCCAGTCCACCCATGTAAAGCGGTGGCTATCAAGCTTGAGGTGGAAAAACTTCTCAAAGCTGGCTTTATTTATCCTGTGGCTCTAACAGAATGGGTTTTTAACCCTGTACCGATTGATAAGAAAGGTGGTAGTATTCGTGTATGTGTTGATTATAGGGATATTAACAAATTCTGTCCAAAAGACAACTTTCCAACCCCTTTCGTCGACCAGATTGTCGATGACTGTGTCGGCAGTGAAATCTTTTCTCTCATGGATGGATTCTCCAACTATAATCAAATTAACATCGCTCCTGAGGACCAACATAAAACTATTTTTATTTTTCCTTGGGGTACTTTTGCCTATAGGAAACTCCCCTTCAGTCTTAAGAACGTTGGCGCGACGTTTCAACGTGCTATGTCTTATGCTTTTCATGATATAAAGCATATCGTTCAACCTTATTTGGACGATTTACCACCTCATTCTATGCGCCAAGTTGATCACCCCACTCATCTCCGATCCATTTTCATTCATTGTCGATTCTATCGTATTCGCTTAAATCCTCATAAATGCATTTTTTGCATAGAATCCAGTCGTCTTCTCGGTTTCATCGTTTCACGTCAAGGGATTCGGGTAGATCCTCTTAAGGTTGAGGCGATTCTCAATCTCCCTCCTCCTTCTACACTACATCAGTTACAAAGTTTGCAGGGGAAAGCAAACTTCCTTCATCATTTCATCCCTAATTACGTCGATATTACTCATGGTTTTACAAGGCTACTAAAGAAAGGTTCATAGTTTGTCTGGGATACCGTTGCTAACAATGCTTTTGAGGTTTTGAAGTTGTCCCTCACCTGAGCTCCGCTTCTCTTTCCTCTTGATTATAGTCGTGATTATTTTCTTTATCTTGCTGCCTCGGAGTGTACCATTGGCATGGTTCTCGTCCAAGAGGATGATGCGCACAATGAACATGTTATTTATTACTTGAGTCGAAGTCTTACATCAACTGAAATCAAGTATCAACATGTTGAAAAGCTGGCCTTGGCTGTCGTTCAAGCTGTTCAATGTTTTCGACATTATATTCTCTCCAGGAAAACTACAGTGATTTCTCATTGCAACCCTATGCAACACATTTTGACCCATCAATTGCTAGGGGGAAAGTACTCCAAATGGATTTTCATACTCCAGGAGTTTGACTTAGAATTCGATCACACCACGTCTAAGAAATCCTTAGTTTTTGCTGAGTTAATCTGTGATTTCCCTCACTCTGCCACGGAAAATGTAGCAGTAGATTCATTAACTGATGAATCTCTTTTCCTTATTAGCACTGATGATATTTGGTATGGGGATATCATTATATATCTCCAAACCCAGACTTTTCGGCCTTCTTTGTCTAGTACTGAACGACGTCGCATTCGTTATCAAGCTCGTCAATACATTATCCTCAGGGATACTCTTTACCGTCGGGGAATTGACTCTGTGTTTCGACATTGTCTGACTTTTGACAAAGCTGAGAAAGCTCTGAATGACTACCATTCCGGAGCATGTGGTGGTCATATGTCTGGGTATGCTATTGCCCAAAAGATCTTACGCGCAGGGTATTTTTGGCCTTCCTTGTTCAATGACTGCATTACTGCTGTTCAGAAATGCTATTCCTGCCAGACCTACAATCAGAAAATTTGGTCACATCCTGCTCCTCTTCATCCTGTAGTCTCAGTAGGTCCTTTTGCGAAATGGGGCATTGATTTCATGACATGTCACCCTCACTCGGCCGGGGGGCATGGTTACATCATTGTAGTTGTTGATTATTTTACAAAATGGGCCGAGGTGATGCCGACATTCGGTAATAATGGAAAGACTACAACGTTGTTTCTTTTTAACCATGTCATAGCTCGTTTTGGTGTTCCCCAAGCTATCATTACTGATCATGGTAGTCATTTTAGGAATTTTATGATGTCTGAACTTACAGAAAAGTTGGGTCTTCATCATGATAACTCAACACCCTATTATCCGCAACCTAATGGCCAGGTCAAAGCAATCAACAAAGTTCTTATAACTATGCTTCGACGGATGATAGGAATCCATAAAAACAACTGGAACACAATGTTGTTTTAGGCATTTTGGGCATATCGGACATCTGTTAAATCCACTACTGGGTTTACGCCCTTTCAATTAGTCTATGGCATGGAAGCCATTCTTCCTATAGAATGTGAGATACCTTCTCTGAAGCTAGCTGTCGAACTTTTACCCAATACTTCTGCTGAAGAAGAGTGTCTATTGTACTTGATGCGATTAGACGAAACTCGATGTGATTCCACTCTAGTAATTGAAGCCCAGAAGAAACATGTCAAGGCGCAGTATGACAAGCATGTCAAGCCTCGTGTTTTCTCTGGGGTGGATCTTGTTCTTCTCTATGAACAAGATCGAGATTTGTTAGGAGCTGGGAAGTTCGAACCTATGTGGCGAGGTCCTTATATTGTTCACCGAGTTTTGGAAAAAGGAGCATATGAGCTGGTCGATTACGATGGTATCCCTTTGAGTGAACCCAGGAATGGGTTGTACTTGAAGAAGTACTATGCATAAATCATTTGTGCATGAGTACTTGTATTTTATGTATCATACTTTGTGTGTGTTACTTTAGTTTGTTTTTTATGTTATCTGGTCTCTGCCCTTATGTGATGTTGTGTTTGATTGCTAGATGTCGGAGTCTTCACTACCCTATATTGGCTTCGCTGATGGTGCTAGCCATAGTACTCGGAACCTAGCTTCCGCTGCATGGGCTATCTATGCCCCAACAAACGAACTCATATCTTTACGAGGTGTATGTCTTAGCCATGCAACCAACAACATTGCAGAGTATAGTGTTGTCATTGAATTATTAGTTGATGCTATCTCAATTGGAATTCGTCATTTGGTTGTATGACTTGACTCACAGCTTGTAGTACTACATCTAAGTAATGTCTATTCTATTCGAAGTCCTACTCTGTTATGGATATATTTACGGATTCACCTCTTGGAAGGGTATTTTGATCACATTGAATATCAACATATTCCTAGATGTCTTAATACATTAACAGAGGCATTGGCTAATTATGTATTGGACAGACATTTGAATCATTTATAAATCAAACACATTAAAATTCACACATTATAAAGTAAACCGGTAGAAACCATCTGTATATATAATGATCAAAAGAGTTTGTTTTTTACAAAAAGTTTGCCCGAAGACCAAAATATCAAAAATGGAAGCTTATAGCTTCTACAAAGTGACGTCACAGATGATGTTCATGGTAACACACAACTGCTCTAGCAACTCTATGGAGTAGTCGATGCATAGCTGCTGATACCCCTACAGTGTGACGTTGATCGCATCGTGGAATCTCTTCCAGAGTCATATCTGGAATGTCTGTTGTCAAGCCCTCTAAATTCTGTTCCACCACCTGATAGTCTTCGGCATACTGTGGTACTGCTGCTGCTACCTCTCCTCGTCGTTGGATAGGAGAGGTGCCAGGAGGTCTATATGGTCCAACATCTGTGTTATCAACAAACGTTTTGTGTCAGTCTTTGGATAAATATATAAAACAAAAAAAACATTTGAATATGATTAAAAATTCAAAAAAATTTAAAAAGACAAAATGTGTGTTCTTCTTACCAAGGTCACCCCACTGAGAGTCCTCAGGCAGTGCTAAATCTGGATCTCCTCTGAAATCCAACTCGGCATAGGCATAGTCATCGACCATCAACATCTGGTTTTGTAGCCAGTCAAAGAAAATATCATCATATTTGACGATTGGTCCTGCCACGTGACGGGCCATGAGCCGACACCATCATAACATCCTCGGATCCCTAGGACCCGAAAAGTTCCACTCAACCTGTAGTCTAAACATGGGGACCCTCTCAAGGAAGAAGGACACTAACAAAGAGCCATATCCAAATTGTTTCAATTCACCTTGCCTGCACTTAGTCAGTTTCCTTTTGATACTGCGCAGCACTGCATCAGCCCAGTTAAATACTCGGGGCTCAGTACACTCAATGGCGTACTGGAAGTAGATCTGTAATGCCATATGGGGAGCAGAACTTCCGACCATCCGAGCAATCGTGAAGAGAATAGTGCGAAGATTCAAGTCAGTTACTCCCCAGATCGCCAATTTCCCTTTCTTTCTTTCGGCCTCGGGTACACAGTATTGGTTGCAGTATTCACTCATTTTGAGCCCACCACCTTTACTACTGGTCAGACTAACGTAAGACCCGCATCTGGAAAATCCATTCAAGAAGTATATGTCTTCAATGTCTATGGATAATGTGTGAGCTCCTACATTGAAAACCTGTTGGTCTGGGTCCCACATACGGACTAGATACTCCAGTAATTTGACTTGGGCCCTCATGCCCGGGATATCGAAGTATTTTAAGAGCCCACAATCTCTTAATGCAGCTATGGTGGGAGGATGATTCTCAACATTTGCATTATCCTCCTCATGTTCTCGTTCTCTCCACTTGAGCACCATGTTTGTGGCTATTTATCTGCATAAGGAACATACAAGGAGGATTAATGATTTTATTCATGATATGAATCTTTTTCATTAGCTAAATATTTAAAAAAAATTGAGTTCTGCGCTGCTCGCAGGTGCCTTATTATACACAGTGCAAACACCTCGCAGGTGGCTCAAGGCTCACCTAGGAGAACATATCATTCTCGCAGGTCCCATATGGGCTGTCTGTGAGAATGGCTATGCGCAGGTAGGGTTCAAAAAGCCACTTAAAAATGAAAAAACTAACCAATGAAATCAAAAATTTAAACCATGGAAATGTCAAGCATGAAGAGCTTACCGTAATGCTACAGATGGCTCGTCGAATGATCTCATGTAGCTCCTGAAAATCAACGCCAAATATGGAGGGTAAAAAGAGGGTTTTGGAGCTCAATAGTGAAAATGTGAAATGGTATGGTAAAAATGGTTATTTACTCTTTTAATTTACTTTTTACTATGTCATTTTGGGTTTTTTATGCTTATTTAGTGATTAAACCTAATTCCTAATATCAAGATGAGTGTAATGACTTGCAGGTATGATGAAATTAATGATTGAATACAAGGATATAGACATATTTTTCTCCGTCATGGTGTGTTTTTTATTGTTTTTCATGGTTTTTACATAAAACCTCGAGCATTGTTTTTGTCCGTTCTTACGCTCGTAAATACAAAAGAACGTGATCGAGCATAGTTTTATCACTTTTTCGGGATCAACAAGGTTGTATGAAAAAGGAACTCCCCTGGAGTCCTCTTTAAGCTCTTTTCAGACTCTCTAAACATGAAAATATCGCCGAGCGACCTTGCTATTTTCACGCTCGATAAAGTATTTGAAGTACGCGTCTGGTGAGCGATAATTTATCTCTTTTTTGGTCTCGTCCAGACTATTTTACGAAAAAGGAACTGAGAGAGTTCTCTTTTAAGTGTTTTTCCAAACTCTATAATCTTGAAAAATCTTCGAGTTTTCTATCTCTGGACTTGTTAAACAAACATTGACAGACCCGTGATTGGACCGAACCACTCCTTCTTAGGGTTCGCTAAAAATACTCTGAGGGACTCGTCTGAAGGATGGGCTTATATCAACAAGAATATGTGATCCTCTTCAAGCTTGCGTAAAAATAAAGAGGTACTTGCTAGAAATGGTGGGGGAAAATCTGGGAAAGGGATATGTTTCATCTTCATATTGATTGGCAGTAAGTGTCGCTCTTGAACATGACACCCACTATTCATCATTTGAAGCCGGTTTGGGAAATCCCTTTGTCTCTCATTCAATTTGATTACAAGGTCATTCCATGTGTCGTATTTGAGTCAATGCTTCCAAATAATTGGTCGTGTCGTTCATATGTTCAAGAGCAGTCCATCTGTAACCTATATTGAGTCGGCTATTTGCAGTTATCCATTCTCTCCGTGTCGGCCTTCCCCATGTCCAGTCTAGTTTGAAAAATGTTGTTTCACTTTCAAAATATGTTACTCATTTCATGCCATTGATGGGGGATACATCAAGGCCCTCCTGTGATGAGTTTTGTTCCATCGACTTCATCTCATTATCCAGAATCAAGACTTAGAAATTATTTTAGTACCTTGGAGCTTGCATGCCTCAATGGCAAGTTTCCTCTCTTCCGAAAGTGGGTTTACATCATTGACCCCTGATTAAAAGATTCCGTTAGATGTTCGACATCAACTCATTTATTCACATTCGATGGATTGTACTATGGTACCTTGGGAGTCATTGACATCAATGGTGATTTCCCTCGCACTTGTTAATGGTTACATCAATGACTGGTAATCAAGTGGTTTCTACCATGTTCGACTTCAACACCTGTAATCACATGGTTAGATTCATACTTTGGGCGACGATATTGAAGACCCTGGATATTATCTTTGTGATCCAGGTTGCGATGGAGTATGTATAATTTGCGACACATAGATCCACTGTGTATGTTTCGTGGCTATGTCATCTTCATTCGAAATTTCTCGCATAGATCCACAGTGTATTCAAGTGGCTATGTTATATTTTGACGGCATGGATCCACAGTGTATGATTGGTGGCCATGACCTATGTCTATAATGTCATTAGTCTGTTCTCTGAGTATTGGAATGCCTACCTTAGAATTGATATATATGATATTCTGCAGATGCTTGGATGTTTGTAGGTTTCCGATTAGATGTGCTCCTGGTTCTTGACACACACATGCAGCTTACAAAGTATATTGGCTGTCACTAGTTCCAACCTCATACTTTGGGGGGCATTCTATTACCCATATTTTTGGTCATCGTGATGATGTATTGATGATGGTGTAATCAGGCTCTTCATTAGAACTCTTTCCTGAAAAAAGTTACCTTTATCTCTTTCCAAAAATCACAGTTTTGAGGAAGGTTCGCAAGCTACCAATACATTTGCCTGCGAGAATGTATGATTCTCGTAGGCTACCTTAAGCCAGGGTGCGAGAAGTTCACACTGTGTCTAACTACTAGGGTGTAAACTCTTTCTAAACAAGGGAAAAAGATGAATTCTCGAAGTTTCTAGAAGGGAATCTTCTAGAAGGATGAGATGGCATTTGAATGGTTATCTAAGTACTGGATTTCCTGATATTTTGGGATCATTCTTATCTATGTAACTAATTCATTCTCTCTTATATATTGAGAGGAATGCTCATGGAAAAGGTTAGAAGCAAACAAGCAAGATATTTATTGAAGAATTAGTGAAATACTGTATGAAGGACTGATGCTACAGCAGCTAGAGAACTCCAGCAAGTTTATCAAAGGTGGTTGATCTTCTTCATGCAAGTGAGAAAGTGTGTGTGTCAGAGCTAGGGGCCATTGAAAGGAAGTTTGCAACATCAAGGCTCAGGTTGTAATCTTTACTTTTCATCAATATGATACAGTAATATGTCCCTTTCCCATAAAGTTAGATCTACTTTATTGTATAACTCCTTGATCATATACATAGATTGATTATTGAATAGATTGCATATTCTTCACTTCGATTGGTTTGTATTGTTTTGATCTTGACTGTACGAGAGCAATGGAGTGGAGCGGGAGCAACAAAGATCAAAGGAAGTGATCATAAGGTATGTTATTTGATCGTATCTTCTAGTACATTCAATAGTTTAAATCTAGGGAAAGAGTATTATTCTGTCTTGCTTTCTTCTAGATCCAGGTGGATCTAGGGAGATCGGTTTGTGTCCGCACTTACGGATTTATCCAATAGCAATTATGCTGATATTAATTTTCAGCATTCCACTATTACTTGAATCCCTTTGATCCAACTCCTACATGACCAAATTACATTTCCAATCATGCTCTCGGATTAAAATTGGATATTTAACACCAATTTATTTATTGAAGAAAATTGATTTAGCCTTTCCTTGACTAATCATATCAACACTTGGATTTGATTGATGAACTATTACTTTCTCTTGTCTTGACCCATGATTTCAACCTGACTTGCATAATCAACTTCCATCATGCCATATTGATGCACCTATTCCTTCTTCTCCATGTTTGATTTCTTTTGGACTAACATCCCAATGTACCCTGTCAATGCACTCGTCTCTGGGGAATGCACTCAAGAGTCCTTCCCATTGTTGTCACAGTTTCCCGAATGTTGTAGATGACTATGTATAAATTGGTTCCCATATATTGGTACCTGTCAAGTATATAATTTACTCATGAACTTCACTCAGTCTCTAATATATTTAGCTTTGAGTAATTCGTTTGCTAGGAGTTTTATTGCATCATTCTAGATCCAATATTTCCATAGTATATTTTTTTATGCATTAATCGATACTCCTTACTTATGTGCATCTTCATTCCTTTACCCTTGAAGTGATGTCCTTCATACCATTCTTTCACTACGCACTCTGATATTAATAATGGAGGTGCTATCTCCAAACTGTAGGACTGATCCTTGGAGATGTTACATCATATCTCCAAATATACTCCTTGTTTCTCTTATCAGAAAAATAACATTTTAACCTATCAATATTTTAGATAAGATATGCCCACACTATACTACCTTATATGTACATTGGCATCCTTTAGAGTGAATGGACTTTCACTACATGATCTACTCTTATACCCAAATTCCATTGAGCACTCTGATTAACATGAGTGGATTTCCTGTAGTGGATTCCTAAAAATTCATGGTTGCACCTAGATTCATATATTAACATTCCTCAGTCTTGGAATTTGATAATATTGTGGGATATTCTTGACATAAAATTATGTCCTCAAGTTCCTCAGTTCATTCTTGATACAAGGTCCAAAATCTTTCCTATTCTATAAAATCATCCTTTTTCTTCACAAATAATACTAGGGCACCCCAAGGTGACACACTTGGGCATATATATCCCTTCTTCAGAAGCCCTTAAAGTTGCATTTTCAATTCCTTCAATTCTGGTGTACTCATCCTATAAGGGGTCTTAGATACTGGGGCTGCTCCAGACATCAGATTGATGGAGAAACCAATATTTCTTTTAGGAGGTAATCATGGTATTTATTTAAATACATCATCAAAATCCTTTAGGAATGCATAATCTTCAATATTTGTCACCTTATCCTTAGGTGTTTCTTCCATATGAGATACACATATTTGACATCACTTTATGTAACATTTCTTCAGCTGCAATGCTTAAATTTCTCTGACAATTACTGCCCTGGGAATTCCTTGTATTGTCCTTAGTTTCCCTTCTTCATCCAGGAAAGTAAATGCCTTATTATGATAGTCTAGGATAGAATGGTGTTGGTCCAACCAATCCATACCAATTAGACAATCATACGAACCTAAAGGTAGGATGTTCAATTCTTCCTTGGTGCTCGGTCCATTCATGTCCATCGGACATGCCTTAACCATCTCATTAATTTTTCTTTTAGCTCATGTAGCCAGTTGCACCAACCAAGATTTTCCATGCTTGTTTCTTGGTAATTATAGTCTTCCCACTATATTAGGATCTATATAACTTTGAATATCCCTTGAATCAATTAAAATAACAATGGTTTGGTTGTTGAGATTACCTTCCACTTTAATCATATGTGACTGAAACTCAGTGTGCTTGTTGTCCAAGGCTGCATAGATACTAGGTACACCTCTACCAATGTACTCCATTGTTTCAGCTTGTTGTACACTATGAACAGTCCTCACTTTTTCACCTCTGTGAGGACAATCTTTAAACATATGATCTCCCTTACAACCTGTTATCACCATGACAATTTTCAGATTAGGACCCAAATTTCAGAAATTTAGCGGAATGCCATATCGTTGTGGGAGAATGATAGTTTGGAGGGCCTGGATACATCTAGAAGATATGGAAAAATATAGCGGGAGTGTGGAGGAGGAAACCCTACAGACCGTTGATCTTGCGACGGCCCAGATCAACGGTTGGAGCCCATATCGGGCAAGGAAACAACAGGGGATTTAACTGATCAAGGGCGGGCTGGGGAAAACCACCGTGGTGTCGGGCATAGACATGTGGTGCATGCTCAAGTGCATCAGAGTGAAAGGTGCTCTACCTAAAACCATTTATGTGGAAGCCCTGATATCACGTGTCTTAAGTGTTAAATCAACAATTCATGTAAAAGAAGTTGATGGCTGGTCAAATCGCCGCATGACACTAGTTCAAGTACTTCATGTCCATGCGATGTTTTTTGAATGCTTTCGAATAACAAAATCAAAGGTTAATCATTCAAAATTGATTGGCTAAGCATGGTAAATCAATGTACTCGTTGGTACTCCTATCAGTAATTCATGATTGGAAATCAATAACTATCGATCTTCAGGCATGGGTGGCGTTATTCTGCTCACAGTGATCATTGTCTCATTCGTGAATAAGGAAATCTCAAGCTGTTCCAATTCTCTACGTGCTGTAGAATTAAGGAGGATGAAATCATGGCCTCTGAGGATAGGAAGAATGTGAAAAGAACAGCGTCCAACACAACAGCTTTATCGACTAATGTCCCAATCTCATCAATAAGAAAGAAAGAAAAGTGGGTTGTGCAGATATTAACAATGAAATTCCATACAGAACCCATGATTGAACCAAGATCATGGGTCCGATTAAACCCTGTTATGAGGGACTTAATCATCAATGATCACGTGGAAGAGCCCTTTAGGCGAGTGGCGAAAAAGAAGAGAAACAAACGAAAGAAAACTAAAATCAGAGCAGAGACGATGGAGAGCATCGAAGACAACCAATTTGCCTAATTGAGTACTTTGCAGGAGGAAATCACCAAGTTAAGATAAATTCTCGAGAAGTATGGCGCATGTCTCAGCAAATTTTGGACAGATGGTGACCAAAGAAAGGGCTCCAGTTATGACAGGCCTGTTTGTAACGACCTCTTTGAAATAGGATAACGATTATTGTAAATCATTTCTTTTTTGTAACTTATTTCTATTTTTAGAGTCGTGGGGAATTCTAAACATTTCAGATTCCACAAGTAATTCCCCTATATATGTATTACCTGGAAGATATGAAAGCATGGAGAAACGAGGAGCCTGCACTCTGAGCAGGAAAAACTTTGTAAATTTCTGGGACTGAATTGAATACATATGCAGAAGCATTTTGAACTGTTCATGAAAAGATTCTAATGGGCTGTGATATGAGTTTTGTCTTCTTTCATCGTATGTATTTCCTATAACTTGTCATTTCATTTACATTTTCTTCTATTTAAATTGGAGAGTTAAAGGCCCAGAATTTGCCTTGTGACGCTCTCAGCTTAAGCAATTTAAACTATGTATGTTTCTTCTTAGCTAATTCAGAATTCATTTCTGTAATTCCCTAATGCAGTTATTTGTTTCCCCTTTCCTCTTACCACTCTGATTTATTTTGAGTTACAAATCAGATTCATTGCCTCATTTAGCCTTTATTCCCTGTAGAGTTCTTTCGGCTGATCATTGTTTTCATTCAATTTCATAGTTTTGACTCCATAGCCCAGGTTATCTTCATTTCTTCAACAATTTTATTAAAAACCCCTCAAAACAAACCAAATCTAGCCACTAACTATCAAAGAAAAACCCAGTGACATGATAGATCCCTCTCTAATTTGAGCAGGCTAGTGCTTCAACTCTAAATCCGGTTGAAAAAGTTACCCCTGTCGTCTGGTTTCACAGCTGAATAGATTTATAGGGTGCTAACATTATGGTGCCGCTGTCGGGGATGAAATTGAAAAATTTTCCTTGGGAAGAATGACATGGTTGAGTTCTAAAGTCTGAGAGCAACAAACACTTAGGCACATACTAGCTGCATTCCTTCTTTGGTGACTCCACACAACAGAAAACTAGTTTAAATGTGATTCCACTGGTAGAAGAATCCAGAAATTCAAATCTTCAATGGCGACTCCACTCTCAATACATAATACAACTTCCAAAACATTATTAGTGACTCCACTCAAGCTTCAAATGTAATTCAGAGACTCCACTGGAAGTTGAGATCCCTTGACAGAGGTATGAAAAGACATTATGGAAGAAAACAAGTACTTTAAATTGGGTTTTTTCCAAGGCATTTTATTGTTTGTTATAAGTTGCCTCTGCTTCTTCCTTGAAAATGTCAAACAAATGTTTCTTTACCTACTGCATTCTAATGATGATCATGAGAATCTTGCAATTGCATGTCCTCCTCTTAAATTTGTACATGCATATCTGTTAAATTATGTACCAAGGCAAGTGTTTCTCTTCCCTAGGCCCTAAGGGGGAGAAATTGCCGAATATGGGTCTTAGTCAAATTAATTTGTGAGATGCAAATTAAAAGATAACTTTATGATTAAAGTGAGGGTGAGTGA
>ML793412.1:392897-408539 GCA_009831015.1 Picea engelmannii
TTCAGGGTCTACTACAGGATCATTGTCTTCAGTAGATGGGGTTGAGCAGGGAGAGTCCCCTCCATTGGACACTACTTCAGAGAGGAGGAAGCCCAAGTGGCTTCGGGACATTTTGAGTGATGCACAGGTTTCAGTGGGGAATCAGTGGGGGTTTGAGTGATGTCCCAAGTTTGTTCTTGTTGGATGACATTACATATGTTGTTGATTTGCCTATATATGATGAATATGATGATGATTATGATGTTGACTCCCTAGAACAACCAATTTCATGTTCTCTATCAGAAAATGTCCCTTTTCAGTAGTGTAATGAGAGAAATAAGCCTACATATCAAAATTACAAAGAATAAAGTATTGAATCAGCTGAAGGGAATTCTTTACCTTTATGCTTTTCTTCATTCAAATTGTTGAAAGAAAATACTAAGATCATCATTGAAGAAAAGGAATGTGTGTTGATGCCAAATCACGTTGATTCACTAAAACAATTTGACAAGAGATTGCAACAATATTCTCACGTGTTTGATGACCTGGGTACCTGTTACATAGAAGGACTTGTCAATACAAATTTGCAGCCATTGGTTGAAGACGAGCCTAAAAATGAGTATGTTCAACAATCCAAAGAAATTGAAAAATGTGCCTATGACAGCAGTGAAGAAAATGAACAAGGTTTTGAATCAAGTGAAAGAACCTTGCCATTGTGTTTTTTCTCTTTCAAGCTATTGAAAAAAAATGTCTATAATAAATCCTCTAGGAATAATGTTAAATATGAAGAAAGAATTGGAATTGCAAATGAAAACTATCTTTCATTATGTTTTTCTTCCTTTGAATTGTTGAAATCAAATCATGAGATAAGAGAGGAAGTAGGGAAGTTTGATTGCATTCATGGTGGCACTGCTTTACATGAGAAAATGGTTATCAGTGAGGAAGAACAACAACCTTCTCATACATTTAATGACCATGTTGCTGACTACATGGAAGATTATCTCAATTCAAATTTGCAGCCTGTGCTCAACTACCAACTTGGAAATAAACATGATAGTAAATCAACATAATTATTAGAAATGGATTTCTTTCCACCAGGGGTTTCATTTTAGTCAACACTGTCTTTTGATTCAGAAGATTGTTATTTCCAGCAGTCTCAACAGATTCTTCAGCCTCTTGGTGACAATCAACATGTTAAATCACATGAAAACAAGAATGCGGTGTAAGGAGTGAAACATGATTGTTGTTTTGTGCATATTTTAGAGGATCCATTTCCAGTTCTGTTGGAGGAAATGAACAGTTCAAACGTTTTTAATCTTTTGATATTTGGATTGACGGATGAATTTTTGAATGAATTACTAGTAAGCAGGATTTGGATCAAGCTCATGCAACATAAATGAACAGTGGACGAAATGCTTGCATGGTTACATTGGCATTTCGATTTTACTTGATTGATAGTTCATTCTAGTAATTAGAGTAGGTAGGATCGTGCAAATAAGCTTCTTGGTCAAGCATTTTTCATTTTGATTTTATAGTATTGTGTATAGGCAGTTTTCAGCATTCATATTTCAGCTGTGTTTTTAGTGTTCAACATTCAGTCGAGAGCAATGTGCGGAGTTGGGTCTTTAGCAGACGCTAATGATAGAATGGAGAAGAGTATGCATACCTATGTTGGGAACAAACCCATGGATTAAGCTTGAGGTCTACAAGTTCTTTGCTACCTCGTAGGGAGGATAGCATCCCCATTTGGAGCCAATGTTATCACCATGAAAATTTTCAGATCAGGACCCAAATTTCGGAAATTTAGCGGAATGCCATATCGTTGTGGGAGAATGATAGTTTGGAGGGCCTAGCTACATATGGTGGATATGAAAAAATATAGTGGCAGTGCGGAGGATGAAACCCTACAGATCATTGATCTTGCAACATCCTGGATCAACGGCTGGAGCCCATATCGGGTGATGAAACAACACGGGATTTAACTGATCAGGGGTGGGCATGGGAAAACCACCATGTTGTCAGGCATAGATGCATGGTGCCCACTCAAGTGCATTGAAGAAAAAGGTGGTTTGCCTAAAACCATTTCTGCGGAAGCTCTGATATCACGTGTCTTAAGTGTCAAATCAAGGATTCGTGTAAAAGAAGTTGACGGCTGGTCAAATCGCCGCATGACACTCATTCGGGTACTTCATGTCCGTGCGATGTTTGATGAACTCTGCCAGATAATGAAATCAAAGGATAATCATTCGAAATTTATTGGCCAATCATGGTAAATCAACGTACTCATCAGTAATCCTATCAGTAATTCATGATTGGAAATCAATAACTATCGATCTTCAGACATGGGTGGCGTTATTCTGCTCACATTGATCACCGTCTCATTTGTGAATGAGGAAATCTCGAGCTATTCCAATTCTCTGCATGCTGTAGAATTAAGGAGGATGAAATCATGGCTTCTGAGGATAAGGAGAATGTGAATAGAATAATGTCCAACACAACGGTTTTCTCGACTAATGTCCCAATCTCGTCAATAAAAAAGAAAGAAAAGTGGGTTGCACAGATATTAGCAATGAAATTCCATACAAAACCCATGATTGAACCAGGAGAAGGGGTCTGATTAAACCCTGTTATGAGGGACTTAATCATCAATGAGCACATGGAAGAGCCCTACAGGTGAGTGGTGAAAAAGAAGAGAAACAAACGAAATAAAACTAAAATCAGAGTAAAGATGATGGAGAGCGTCAGAGACAACCAATTTTCCTGGTTGAGTACTTTGCAGGAGGAAATCACCAAGTTAAGATAAATTCTCGGGCAGGATGGTGCACGTCTCAGCAAATTTTGGACAGATGGCGACCAAAGAAAGGGCTCCAATTATGACAGGCATGTTCGTAACGACCTCTTTAAAATAGGATAACGGTTATTGTAAATCATTCCTTTTTTGTAACTTATTTCTATTTTTAGAATAGTGGGGAATTCTAAACGCTTCGGATTCCACAAGTAATTCCCCTATATATGTATTACTTGGAAGATATGAAAGCATGGAGAAACAAGGAACCTGTTGTTACACATCAAATTTACTCACTTCGATGGTGTCGCAAGTGTCGTCATTACAAGTGTTGTAAGTGTCATATGATTGCTCGCAAGTGTCGCAAGTGTCGCATGTTGCTCACAAGTGTCACAAGTGTCGCATGTTACTCACAAGTGTCACAAGTGTCAAGCAAAGCATACTGCCATGATGACGACACTAAGGAGACACTTAAAATGCCTCAAACATTTGATTTGAAGAAAGAGGAATGGCTAACTGGAGATAAGAACCTTTTTCCACCTAAAAGGAGCTTTCAAACTAAGGTTTTAGAAGAGAGCGCTCCCCTACATCACCCTTAGGAGCGCTGGCGCTCCCCTATAAGGTTCTAGGGAGCGTTATAACACCAAGCTACCCCTCTGAAGGAGTGCTACAAATATTTAGAGTGTTGGCACCCCCCTTGAGCCTCCTAGGGAGCGCTATAGCGCCCTGATGCCCCTTTTGAGGGAGCGCTGTCTAATCTGGGCAGCAGTTGATCTGTTGAGAAGAATAAGGGGAAAATATTTCAATCTTGGAAGGCAGTTGCATTCAAATTCTTGGTTCAGTCATGATCTTAGGAGAATATCCTTGACTCAAGGAGGGAAATCCTCAACTTACCCTAAAGATACCTCAAGAGGTTAGGCCTCTCTAAACCTATATAAGCAAGCTTTCTCATAGTGAAAAGAGGATGGAAATGGAGAATTACACCAGACTTATGATCTCATAAGTGGTGCTGGAACAGAGGTGATTTGGAAGCATAAGAACTATGATCTCATAGGGAACATGGTGAAGCTATTGTCATTCTGATCGTGGATCTTTTGAGCAAGGGATAGACAAGGAGGACTTGGTAGAACTGCTGCAATCCATCTACAACTGTAAGCATTGTTTTGTCCTCATTAATATGATTTTCTTGGCCTGTTTATTTCTAATTTATGTTCAATATCACATGAATTTGTCTCTTTAGTAGATAGATCTATTTAGGGCTAACCTTGATAGAGTAGGAAGTGGTCGTACTTTGTTTGTGTACAGGATTCATTGAGGAGCGAAAGATTGGAGCTCAACTCAGAGCGTGCAGGGACAAACGTCGATTAAAGGTACTCCTCTTATCCTTCCTTCTCACACACTAGTCCACCTAGATATAAAAGGAAGTCAATGACCATGATAAGCACTTTCTATCTTAGAGTTAAGAGTCTATCTCTTTGAGGAGATCTACCTATCTGCAGGGAGATTTTCCTACAACACCTGCCCTCTGTGTAGGAAAAACCTTGTAAATTTCTGGGACTGAATTGAATACATATGTAGAAGCATTTTGAACTGTTCATGAAAATATTCTAACGGGCTGTGATATGATTTTTGTCTTCTTTCATCGTTTGTATTTCCTGTAACTTGTCATTTCATTTACATTTTCTTCTGTTTAAATTGGAGAGTTAAAGGCCCAGAATTCGTCTTGTGGCGCTCTCAAATTAAGCAATTTAAACTGTGTATGTTTCTTCTTAGCTAATTCATAATTCATTTCCGTAATTCTATGATGCAGTTATTTGTTTCCCCTTTCCTCTTACCACTTTGATTTATTTTGAGTTACAACTCAGATTCATTGCCTCATTTAGCCTTTATCCTCTGGAGAGTTCTTTTGGCTGATCATTGTTTTCATTCAATTTCATAGTTTTGACTCCATATCTCAGGTTATCTTCATTTCTTCAACAATTTTATTAAAAATCCCTCAAAACAAACCAAATCTAGTCACTGACTATCAAAGAAAAACCCAATGACACGAGAAAGCCCTCTCTGAGTTGAGAAGGCTAGTGACTTAGCTCTAAATCTTGTTGAAAATGTTAATCTTTTCATCTAGTTTCACATCCAAATAGATTTACAGGGTGCTAACACAACCCCAACATTGAATAGGACACTGTCTTGGTCTTTTCCCCCCTGTCTCAATCATTCAACGTTCCATAATGCATCATAATTCTTTCTTCTAATTTTCCTGAACATTTCTTACCTAGGTCAATTTTCTAGGTCAGTAGTTATATTCTATTGTTCAATACCTTTCCAATGCCTGCTTCCATGCTCAATTCTGAGTCTTGAGCATAAAGTTATGGATATTTGAAAATTGTCCTTTTCGTGATGTAATCCATGTACAGTTTTTCTTCTTTTTCAGAGCCGAACTAGCTCTTGGATATTGTGTTGAATCCTCTCTTAAGGTTCATGGGATCTTGTGATTTCTCTCCAATGAAGGTTTGTACAAATCCAAAGCCCCGCGGGATCCTTTTCTAAGCCCCTTTCTGTCCATAAAAATCAATTTTTGGGCACTAGCCCCCTTTATTTTGGCCCAAAAATCATGTGACCGCGGGCTAGAACCATGCACTTACATATATGGCGCTTACCTAGGGCTTCAAGATTCTAGAGCTCTGGAACTTCAGGCTTCAGAGGTTTCTCCTTCAACACACTTCATTTTCCCTGAGTGTCGAATTGAAAAAATTCTGAACAAGTACTTCTTCGGAGCTTTGGGGCTCCGCCAACACAACAAAAAATTCCCTCCAAATTTTGAAGTGGCGAACTCCCCAAACTGGCACTTCAACGTTTCATTACTCTGATGCTCTGCTACTTTGGGCTTCAAAGTTTCTTACAATTTCACACCTTAATTCCCCAAACGTCGAACTGGCGAACTCCCAGAGTGGCTTTTCGAAGCATCGTTACTCCGGTGCTCCGGAGCTTCAGACTTCGGAGGTTATTTACAACTTCAAACCTTAAATCTCTCAAACGTCAAATTTCCAAACCTGCAAGGTTTCATTAGAAACTACACACTAGGTGGGGTGATACATGGAAAAATATGGAGATGATACGTGGCCCAATAACCGGGAGATACGTGTCAAGATCCAATTGGCACAAAAAATCTGTGAATAACATAAACAAGATGACACATGGCATGCATAAAATGGGTCCATGTCACCCTAGGTGATGTCAACATGCCACATCACTCTAGTGCTCCTGGACTTCTTAACTCTGGGCTTCGGAGGATGTAACATCCCCATCATCCAACTGGGATATGCAACATAAACTTTTTTGAACTGTATGCAAATTAAAACATATACACACAGAAATTCTTGCAGAATTTTATATATAAAACTTAAAACAGATAAGCACATTCTGTAAATGTATAGATTCATATGGAAATAAGATTAAACATATACATGTAGCATAGACACGAAATACCCATATATATAAAGGCAGGTATAAATCACACACAGGAAAAACCCATAAAAATAAACACATAAATAATAATGCAGCATATAAATTAACACACAATTGACACTTATCTTGGTAAGAATATCACCAACCGCATGCAGACCTTCCACGAACCTCCTAGCCTTAGACCACACTGCTCATCACTCTCAGGAGTGGGTCACCCCTGAGTTGGGACTAAACTCCACCTCGATAAAGAAATTCCTAACCAAGCTAATGTATCTCAGACAATATGAAAGACTCTGTCACAGGTGCCAACTCAAACTAACAACCTACAGTCCCTCATTCCCCACATGCATGTTCCACCCCAGGAAGTGTGCCCCTTCTCTGCTCAATAGTCCCTCAGCTTCCCCACTTCCCTTTCAGGGCTTCGGCAACAGGCCAAACAAGAAGTCTTAGAGACTTGTAGCTGTAGTTTAGCACCTTCGAGAATCAATTCCGAACAATTCTCTCACCTAGAGAGAAATTGCTCACAGGCCTGGCAACCCGCCTCTTCAATATCCCACGGGCCTGACAACCCACTTCTTTAGTCCATCTCCTAAGCTAACCAGGTACAAGTATGGGTATGGTACTGGTTCATGTACAAATACAGGTACAAGGAGGTATAGAGGACAGCTGAATGACTGAGTGAATGATGATTGAAAATTGAATGGAAAAATGATCTAAGTCCAAACTATATGTATGCATGTTCCCAACTTGACACTTGTCATGTTGGGAGATACTTTGGCCCACTTGTCCCCATCCTTAGAACTTAGGACAAATAATTATCCATACTTTATACTTTAAGGAATATTAATATAATATTCCTTTTTGGCTTAAGCTCCCTAGCTTAGCCCTTTTCCTTAACTTTTAGCACCCCCTTTCCCTAACTAGTAGAGTTTAGTCCCCCATACTCTTTTATCGTGGTTGGTCTACACATAGCGATGTATTATATTAATGATGAGACATATACAAAAATAGGCTCACTAGCCTTTAACATCTAGGATCTCTGGCCTAATTCAAAACATAATCCTCCTATATTATAATAACTGGCTCACCATCCTATAAAACACAACATATACACAAAGGCTCCCTAGCCTCAAAATCACATGCACTTAAGTTTGTTGTGCATGGTATCCTGGAACGTGGAAACTTCATCATTTTAGCGTGCAGTACATGTACGCACTATACCATGGAAGGTGCATACAAAAATGATATCAAAAAAATCATCAGCTTAAGTACATTTTCATTTATATTTACAATTGGGTTCAACCTAGGGGTATTATAGAGGATTTCACACCAGCACATTTCAAAACACCCGAAGGCCGAATTGGTGAATTCTTATAGGACTCACGGATCAACGGTCCTCATTATTTGTCAATAGGAGCTTTGGGACTCCGAGCTTCAGGAGTTCTGAGACTCCAACGCCTGCTACCTCTCGAATTGTCGAATGTTGAATTCGATATTGACGACTCTTGCTCCTCCTACAACCAACAAATGAGATCTCCTCCAGAATACTGGGCTTCGGGAGTTCTCATTGTTGATCACCACCAAACCCCCAAACTGTGGAACTTAGAATCATCAAAGGAAAGAGATCCATGGTTGAAGATCACCTATCAACAGATGACTAGGATTGACTTCGACTTCGAGGCTTTGGGCCTTTTCACAAGAGAATACTTTTCAACCACAATATTCTGGATCGTCGAAATTCCGAACACCCGCTAATCTACTGACATGTGTTCTCAACGATGAATGATCAGGATCTTCTCCGGGGTTTGGGGACTTCTAGACTTTCCCTACTCCACGCAAAAATTACCAACTTTCTCTGAAGTGTTTAACTTCCGGACACTTTCTAATATTCTAACACATTTCCTAACAATGAACGGTCAGGATCTTCTCCAGAATTTGGGACTTTGGGACTTTTACCTCCCTTCCAACAAACAACAAAAAATTGCTACAGTAGTGAAGTTTGAAGGACTCCGGTGCTTCAAAACCACACACCTTCTCCAGATCCGATGGTTGTTAGGGATTTTTCTTCTCACGAACAGATCCAATGGCTTAGATCTAATCTTGTGGCCAAAATCAATGATTGTTGTGGTTCCTTTCCTCCATTGTTTTTCTCGAATCGCTACACCTCTTAAGCTTTGGAACATAGTCCAAGTGTTCTCAGCGCCCTCCTGACAGTCATGGACGCTCTGTAAGTCGAAAATTGGCTTTTTCGAACATGATTCTCTATGAAATTTTGCTTCAATTTCTACTTACATGGCCCATCCAGGTTCAGTGTTGAAAACTGGAGCTCTGATACCAATTTGTAACATGCTCAGCCACCCAGGTCGGGACACGTTACTCCATAAAACACTCTTACTAAGCTATGAGACCATATTGTGACATCCCCAGCCACCTGTTGAGATATGCTATGGAAAACTTATGGACTTTAAATGAACCTATAAACATATACAAATACTCTGGGAAAATACCCAGAATCATCCAAAAATAACAGTAAAAATAAACATGCAACATACACAGAAAAACCCATAAACATAAACACATGTATAAATACACAGCGTGTAAATTAACACACAAATGTTACTTATCTTTGATAGAAGACCACCAATTGCGTGCAGACCTTCCATGAGCCTCCTAGCCTTAGACCACACTTCTCATAACTCTCAGCAGTGGGTCACCCCCGAGCTAGGACTAAAATCCATCTGGGTAAAGGGATTCCTATATAGGATGATGTTACAGAATCAATAGGGAGGATTTCGTTACATGTGCCAACTCAAGCTAACAGCCTAAAATATCTCATTCCCCACATTCCTATCCCACCTCAAGAAGTGTGCCCCTTCTCTACTCAACAATCCTTCGGCTTCCCCACTTCCCTTCGAGGGCTTTAACAATAGGCCGAACAAGAAGTCTCAAATCACTGTAGTTGTAGTTGGTCTCCCTCGAAAATCAATTCCTCAACAATTCTCTCCCATGGAGAGAGATTCTCACAGGCTTGACAACCCGCCTCTTCATTCCATGGGCCCGGCAACCCGCCTCTTCAATCCCACGGTCCTAACAACCCACTTCTTCATTCCAACACTTAAGTCAATCAGGTACAGATATAGGAAAAAAAAGTTTGGTTAAGGTATAGGTATAGACAGTAGCAACCTATGGTAAGGTATTGATGCGCTGCTAGTCACAGAAAGGTTCATGTTCTCTACTCATAACATAAGGGTACGTTTTACTGCTCAAGGCATGCATGTAGGATGGAGAGGTATGAATGATGGAGAGGATGGGTGAATGGAATGAATCGTCCGAATGGCAGAATCCCCCCAACTCATGCACTAAGGCCACACTCTTTGTATGCATGTCCCAAATTGGACACTTGTTAGGTTGAGAGCCACTTTGGCCCACTTGTCGCCATCCTCAAAACTTAGGATAAAATAATTATCCCCACCTTAGTCTTTAGGAATAATATTATATCATTCCTTTGGAATTAATCCCTCTAGCTTAACCCCCTCTTATAGGCTCTTATCCCCCCCTTTCCCTTCCTAGTGGAGTTTAGTCCCCCATGCTCTTTATCGTGGTTGGTCTACATGTAACGATGTATTTTATTAATGATATGAGTGTTTAAATAAACAAAAATAGGCTCACTAGACTTTAGTATCTAGGATCTTTGGCCTAATAATCACATAAGCCTTATGGCCTATAATAACCTGGCTCACCAACCTATAAAACATATTTACATTTACAATTGGAGCTTAGCCTAGGGGTATTATAGGTACCCTGTAGAGATGACCTCCCATAGTAATAATGACACTGTGGGGTGGAGACTCATATATAACGTGACATTTCCACTTATATGGTTGTCCTAAAAGAACATCACAAACTTCAAGTGGGAAAAAATCACACACTACCTCTTCCTTGAAGGGATTGATGCAATAGGAAAAGTGGCATTGTTGGCTGACATGGATGTCTCGTCCCTGAATCAACCATCCAATGGTATATGGTTGGGGGTGTGGTATCATTGGCAACTTCAATCTCTTGACAACCTTGGCTGAGATTAGGTTCTTTTGACTCTCGCTATCAATAATGAAATGCAATGGGGTCCTCTTTACCCACATCTTTGAGTGGAAGAGGTGCTCCCCCTCCTCAAGCTCCTCTGGTTCTTCTGGTTGTATTGTTGTGGCTGTGATGGTAGCACTAGGTTCTACATTGATGATATGTTTCTCTTTATTGTGCTTTGAATCAGATTCCAAGTCAAGTTCTAATTCTTTTTCTTTGAGCTCAACAACCAATGACTGTCTCGAGCTACATTCATCAATGTTATGCCAGGGTTGTTGTGGATCTCACACCACTTTCCGGT
Organism: Picea engelmannii; assembly: GCA_009831015.1. Classification (NCBI taxonomy): domain Eukaryota; kingdom Viridiplantae; phylum Streptophyta; class Pinopsida; order Pinales; family Pinaceae; genus Picea; species Picea engelmannii. The sequence continues at coordinate 403,508 of ML793412.1, forward strand.
ATCCTTCTTAGAATTCTCGTTACCCTTCTTTTCCTATGTCTTGTACTGGCTCTCTAGAGGTTGAAATTCCTTTCGCTATCCTTTGTTCTATGAGTTAGGGTTTCCTTTTCCATGATTCTGTTGTGGCATATTTTCAAACCCGAACTCCCGCTTACTTTGCTACTTGAATTTCTGCTCAATTTTGACTGCATATTGATAAGAAATTCGCAGTGAGGATATTTCCAAGAAATCCATCTCTATTTGGATGTTCGTGTGCAAACCACTGTGATACTTCAAAACTAGGTGTCGCTCATAGTTTTTGATACCCATCTTTGAGTGAAAAGTATGAAATATGTTAGTGTACTCCGGCACCATATGAACTCTTTTCTGACACAAAGTTGTCCATCTCATGTACTGATCATCAAATTTTCCGACAGGGTAGAAATCCTCCTTTAGGGAATCTACAAAGGCCACCCAAGTGGGTTCTCTCCTAAATGGTGTAGATTCATCTGTGATGTACCTCCCCCAATAAATTTCCCACCAAGCTCTAACATGGGGAAGGGATTGAAGGAGTGCGAAGGTAATCTTTTCACTGTCGGAGAAATTTTGGATGGAGTAATAACTTTCTAGCATATTCAACCATTTTTCTAGAGCATTTGCATCTATCTAGCCTTCAAATAAGGGGATATCAAAATTGATTTGTACCTTGAAGGGTTTCGTACCTCCAAAATGGTTGCTTGTCGAATATGCCTTGGTCTCCACCATCGGTAGTCTTCGAAGGATCCGAGCGAAGTTGTCCATCATTGCATTCCTCTATCGCATGAGGGCTTCCTCGAGCAACGTCTTGAAAGGATATCCTGCTCTTTCCTCTCTCTTCTTCCACAATGGGAGGTCTCTTGGGATAGAGAGAGAGGTTGTCCTCAAGTGAAACTAACTCGAGACCAAAATCTCTACACCCTAACCTCATCGGGTCCTTACTCTGAGAAATGACAAGGAGCATACTGCTCTAATACCATTGATCTGGATTATGCTGAGAACGAAATGAGACAAAAACAAAAATATAGTGAAGAATACAAAAATACAGTGAAACCCAACTTCTATTAATGAATAAGATAGAAAAACATTGCAGAACACAAACTGGAAGAATGGGGTATCTTATCTTTGAAAATAAAGAGATCTTGGCTACACTTCATTCACAAGAAGCTTTACATCACACTCGATTGTGTGCTCAAAAGGCCTCCTTCACCTCAATTATATATGAGAGAGTGAGAGGAGAACAACTCCCATGATGCATGTGGGATAAATTAGTCTAAGTTTATAAAATTCCATAGGCATGTGAAATACTAAGACTTCTTGAGCGGTCACCCATCCCAATACTACTCTAACTCAAGTGCGCTTAACTTTGGAGTTCCAATGGGATCCGGTGCATTAACGTTATGTTGTAAGCATGTACATAAGACCACTAGGAAATCATTACATGATGTCTGCAATTAACAAATGAAGATAGCATTACATTCAATTCCCCATAAAAAGGGTGAATATCATGGTTTATCAAATTCATATGCTTGAAATGTCAATTTAGTGAAAAGGGTAGATGGCCACTGAGATTCACTTGGATCAGATTAGCAGCCAACGGTTCAATTCATTACTATAGATTTTTGAAAAAAGGCCAGAGGTGATGGAGAAGGAGTTAGTGAGATTTACTTTAGAAGAGAGACCCATTATTAATCCACCAGATAGACCCTTAGATTCTGAGTTCATAAAACTCCAATAGGGAAATAAACGTTTGATATCAAAGAGAAAGGAATCTAAACAACCCATGGACTCTTGAATGAGTAAAATATCAAGTTTGGACTCGTCATAGAGCCTATAGAGGGATAATTGTTTGGCTTTACCTCTTAAGCCAAGCACATAGACTAAAAAACGATATTGGGGAAACCTTCCTTGAGGTCATCCCTACTCTAAGGACCCATGTGATGATTTTTTGTCTCACTTGATAGGCCTCTTTGGATGCACGCTCTTGTGCATGTTTTATGGTCGATTGTCGACCAACTTTCGAATGAGGCATGTCTTTGTTATCATCCATTCTGATTTCCACAGAAAAGACACAACCACAATCATGAGGATGGAGGAGATAGGGCTCCTTCCCAGAAGAGAGGGAATGAGAATCATTTGGCCCAATAAGGAGGGTTTCTTTCATAGAAAAATTATCACGAGAAGGAATATCAAGACCCACATTTACAATCAATTCCTTGAAAACAACCAGGATAGAGTTGACCTATCTAGTGGGAGAGATGGTCACCACCCCCACCCTATCTAGAACCTTCTTACCATACTTAAAATGAATGCATGTCGAGATAGTAGGGTTAAAATAGGATGAATTACCAACCTCTAGCAAATCCGATGCACTCGAGGCCTATAGTGCTTCCAAATTGTTTTGTTGTCTGATGGTGAGTCCAAGATCCTTTTTCGGTTTGTCAAGCACGATGGACACCTCAGTATTTGGAATGGACAATTCAAATGAAAAACTAGGATTTTTCAAATTGCACTTTTGGTGGGGGCTCATCCCAAATCTCCCCTAAGGCCCCACCAGAACCCTTACAAGGGTTGAGCACTTGAAGTGATGTGAAGACAAAATGTCTCCAATATTTTAAATAAGATTTTCCTGGGAGAGTGGCAAAGCAGCCCGAAGACTCCGGCCTTCGAAAAATCGGTTCAATATATGCATGTAGATGACCTACTCAATGGAAACAAGAGCATTGAAATGGAAGATGCAGGTAATCAGATTGTTGAGTGTAATTTTTATTTCAAAACAATATCCATAGATTTGTAGAGACCAAGCTTTGGATTGATGTTGACGAGGATTTGTGCTACATAATGGTGGGTTGAGGACTTGTACCTTTTGTTTGTTGTTATGAAGGTGCACGACACCTCTCCAATTTATTTTAGGCCCTCGTCCGATCAGAGTTCGATGGGGAGATTGGGAATTTTTATCCAAATCGGAATATTGGATATGTTTTCCTCTCTGACATCGAAAAAGAGGTGTCATGGTTTAGAGTAGAACATATGTCGATGCCAATACCATTGTCCTTCTAAGATATTCTCCATGTTTGAATTGGATATGAAGATTACCCCCATCCAACCTCTGGAAAGTAGATGATAAAAGGTCCCTTACATAACCATGTGGATTCATTTCCCCATCTCCTTTCCCTACTTTCGGAATATGTTAATTAATAATTAATTTTGTTGTATGATTCGTACATAAAATATATTAAAATTTAAAGAATAAATTTATGAATAGAAAACACAATAAATAGTTTTTTTTTAAATAATAATAATGAGAATATATCTTTAAGATCACTGCCAAGCCAAACACCAAAGTGTACTTACTCTTTTCATTATACACTATTAGTTATATATATGAAAAAAAATTAAATTAATTATATATATAAAAAAATTTAAACTCATTAATTAAGATATAAATATATGAAGAAAACCTACAACAAACAAAATAATTAAATTATTGACTCACCCATGTGTTACAAATGTTATTCCTCTTCGAAAAGACATGAAGGGAGTTGCCTCAATTATCTTGGGGAGAGTGTTGAATGTCTATCGATTTTTACATACAACAAACAAAATGATTAAATTATTGACTCACCCATGTGTTACAAATGTTATTCCTCTTCAAAAAGACATGAAGGGAGTTGCCTTAATTATCTTGGGGAGAGTGTTGAATGTCTATCGATTTTTACAAATTAATAATGTGTGATGATCTGCAGATGTATTAGATGTTAAGCATGTACAAGTTTTTTTTTTAGAATAGAAAAAACAGTTATATTAGTATAATATAAAATTTGTCTTTTTCATATCAATAAATAAAAGTGGACATGCTCCAAAATAGACTTGTGTATTTTTTTATCCTATCCATCATTGTTCAGCCCACTGAAATATCATATTTGTATTCAGCAAAAACAAAAGAAATATATCCTCTTTATGTCTCTACTTTACAAAATAATTCTAAAATACATGGAATTTTACAGGCTGATACTGATTCTTTCATATGTTTCTTGTTGTGCATCAATAACCCGTGAGCAAAATAAATCTCCTTCCTCTAAAAACAAAGATTCCTTAGATAGTCGATTCACAATTTGATTGTAGTTTCTATATATGTGTTGAGCTTTGACTTGCTGGAATTAACTGCTCATCGATCTAATCTTTGTCATCTAGTATTGCAAAGATATCGCATAAAAATTATTATCATTGTTAAACCAATTGATAATAACCCTAGAGTCACCCATCAATAATAACCTTGGTACTTGTTTAAAATAAGCAAACAATAATATTAACCAGAGTGTCATCTATTGGGGACCTATAATCATAGGTAACTCAATTCTTCGACTGTTGATTTGGCGTTTCTCTCGTGATGACGAAGTCTGGCTTGATTAATCCCATTTTCTCCCCTCCATTCATTTCATTCAATCCTCCATCACTTTATTGCATCCTTCATCCACGTTGTGCCCTCACTCCCTTGCCCTTTTATCCGGTTGACTACCTCTCCCCCGCCGCTCATCCATGCATGAATAAACAAACTTAGGATAATAAACAAATAATGTTAAGGGGTTAGTGGCATTTTCTAAATGCTTGTTAGCCCAATAAAGTTGTTTTAGTAGGATAATGTAAAAACAAATAATGATTATATTAATTATTAATTAATTATTAGTTAATTATTAACTTAGTCTAATTAAGTTGGTTTTTTAAGGTTAGTAATTAGGATTAATTAAATATTAAATAAAACAAATTAAAAAAAAAACATATAAAAAACAAACAAAATAAAACAAATTACACATAAAACATTAAAACAAAACGTAATAACAAAACAACATATCCTAAAACATCACATCCCACCTAATTTCAAATCAATGGGTGTAAATTTTTCCGGACCCCCCCTCTCCATCTGAAGTTTAACGAGAGGGGGGGGTCCGGAATGGTTGTTTTATTTAAACCACCTTTGGATGGGTGTCGGCCCCATATGACATCGGATTCCACACCC
>ML793412.1:408630-433046 GCA_009831015.1 Picea engelmannii
GCCCCCGAAAAAACTACTTTCGCAACATTTTGACCATTCAACTTTCAAAGCATTTTTCGGGCAGAATAATTCTAATTTTGAAAAACTGAGAGAGTTTTTTCTCCATAACGGGATTAAGAAAAAAAACCTCTCTCATGTTTTTCACAAGTGCCATGATCAGGGAGAATCGAAGCCATCTTCAAGGTCCTTTTTTCCATATTTTCACTTTTCCGTTACAGTCCTGATTTTGTGGGAGCTGTCACGGCCAGATGGAGGCGAATTTGGCGAAACTGAAGGAGGTTTTTATCCAAAACTTTCCCATATACAATAACCTCCTTCAGTTTTTAACCAGGTGTCATAGTTGAAGAGAAACACACGTCTTTTCGGACCCCTTTTTTCGTAGAAAACCAGTCTGTCTTTCATGGCAAACAGTTCCAGATTTTGTGGGATTTGTGGCTATTTTTGGCTGAGACGGTTAAAAACGACTCTCGAAACTTATGGGGAGATATATCCTATTTATAGAGATGATTTTTAATGTAAAAAGGTTGATTAGTTGAGGACCATGATTTAAAAATTTTGTAAAACAACTCACTGAGCTTTCTGTGTTTTTTCATCAATTCAATGAGACAGTGCTATGCTGCAAGATTCTTGTGACTACTTTGACTAGTGATGTGAATCCCTCTGTGTTAATTTGTTTCTCTGTTAATCATAATTAATGTATTCCTCTGAATTATTCCAAGAAGATTAAGAACAGAATTGGTTTTAATGCACCCCCTGTCTCTAGCTTGGTATAGTTTTTTATGTTTTCCATTGAAGGTTAAACTCAGAATTCTTAGTTGCTCTGTGTTTAATTGGATTTCTTGGCCTATTTCATCTCACCCATTTCATTTAAATTAAAGGATCCAGTGAGTTGTCTACCTTTCCCTGCTAATATTAGCCTATTGACATGGATTTTTGATCTTTCGCTGCAGTGACTCCATAGCGCATGGTTTCTTTTCTCTACCCATACCCAATTCCTAAAAGCAAATCCTATGTTCTGTGTAGCTAGCCTAATATTCTCTTCAAGCAAAGTTATATTAGACAGAAAGATCCTTCTATGAGTCTTGGAGGGCTAGATCCAAGACTCGAAGTGGTTTTGATGTTTCCTCTGTGACTGCCATCACAGCCTTGGGCAAATTACAGAGCGCTAACAAAATGGCGACTCCATTGGGGACTTCTCCCAAGTGGTACACTTCAAAGCTCCAGATCTGATCATTGATGGTGGACAGTGACCAGACACAAGAAGGTTGAGATCATTCACCTGGTGATTCCAATCAGCTCTAGACAGTGCCAAACTCAAAGACTCCATTGGAGGAAGAACCTGAAGCATGACCAAGAAGCCTAGAAAGACCAGGTACTCAAGCTCAATTTGCATTCAAGACATCTTTGGTTTTATCTACAATTATGTTTTGTCTTATTCTAAGCCTAATCAAATCTATATTGTTGAGGATTACATTGACCACCTATTGATTGATGATCCCCAAGAGATCAGATCCCAAATTGTGGATTATGTACATACTCATACACCTGTGCACACCCCAGATGCATCTGTAGAAAGCCTAGTGAGACATAAGCCTCCTGCTTTATCTCTTATTCTTGCTAAACCTCCAAATGGTTGTAAGCCTCTTGCTTCACCTTTTGTACTTGCCAAAATCCCAGACAGATACAAACCCCTAGATTTGCCTCCTATCCTCCATGACCTCCCTGACAATTACATCAATAATCTGCCTAGGTTTGATGGAGAAAATGGGAAGATCACTGCTGAAAAGCATATTCAAAACCTTGAGGATTTCCTTGACCTCTATGAGGTTGAAGATGATGATGTCTGTATCAGGATGTTTTCCCTATATTTGCAAGGTAAAGTTAAAAATTGGTCTAGAAATATTCTAGCTGCAAGCATCAGAAATTTTCATCAGTTGATGCAAGTTTTCTTAGATAGGTGGGTCATGGGGAATATTTTCCTCATCTTAGAAGAATATGACCACTTGAAAAGAAAGCCCAGAGAGACAGTACAACAGTTCTCGACCAAGTTCAATGAGGTCTATAATTCAATACCTGTGGATGTAAGGCCACCTCCTGGTTTAGCTAAATTGCATTTCCCGGAAGCCTTTGATCTAGAAATGACATTCCAGTTAAGAGAAAGAGACACTGCAACCCTAGAAGAAATGAAAAATATCACAGTCGATGTGGAAGCTAACCTGCTGAACAGGAAGGAAAAGCTAGAAGCAGTAAGAAAAGACAAAACAAAAAAGGAGCATGTGATATCCTTAGAAGTAAAGCTGGATATTCTGACGAACACTGTAAATGAAATAATGCACAAGATTAACAGGAAAGATGAAATTGCTTTCCAAAAGCCTCATGTATCATCAACTCTGGAAAGAACAAGAATAAATGTCCACAAAAACTTAGCATCCCATCCCCTTTATCCTAAACCACCGAAGGATTTCTTCATGTACTCAATTCACAACACAACGAAAGAAGAAGTTCAAAGTCGGGTGGTGGTGGAAAATTCTCCGGAGATGATATGCATGTTTGATGATCCCCCCTATATAGATAATAAGCTCAGATCTGATCTTCAGTATGGTGACTATATGGTTGAGATTGAAGATTATTGTTCAAAGAAGCCAATATTATCTTCATGGGAGGAAGAAGCCCAGTTATCACAGTGCACAGATGACAATCAAATTTTGCATATCCAACAAGATTGCAAGGAAGATGACGCAGAAAATTTCTCAAGAAATGCAGAATGTTTGCCCCTGTGTTTTGCCTCATTATTAAGGGAGCATTACAAACAGGTCATGAATAGAAAGAATGAGTAAAACAAGGTAAACATGGAAGCTAATCCAGAGGTGCGGCCCTTGAGACTTTTTGAAGGTCAAGCCTCAGATGAAATCATGAAGCCTGAAACAGATAATGAGCTAATCCATTGTGATTCATTGTCGTTGTGTCCTATTTCTTTTCAAATTGTGAGAGGGAATCTTGGTCGGATTCTGGTTGAAAATCACAGTGTGAACCATGAAGTACCAGGAAGGCCAATACCACCACCATCCAAAACATTTTATGACCCTATAGCTGATATTTTGGATGATGTGTGTTTTCAAAGTCTGGCTCCATTTACTCCAAATGAATTAAAACATTGTTATGATATGGACATGTTTGGACAGTTTACCCCACTGTCTGGTGCAGCAGAGGCATCATTTTAGAAACCATCAGAGCATCCACAGTCATATAAAGAAGTGTTGAAAGACACATAAGGCATAGGTGAAAAATCGAGTCTTGATGCTGAATTGTTTGAAGCTGAAAATCAAAGGATGGGCCAAACCTATAATGATCCTATAAATACATATATGGAAAAAAATTTCAATACAGGATATTTTTCCATTTCCATTGTTTTTCCTATTGTTTAGGTTTATCAAATTTTATATAAGGAAAAGTAGGTTGGAAATTACTCTCAAGCACAAGTAACAGACTTATTTCTGAGTTTCATCACAGACAGTGAAAGAACAGAGCCACTAGATCAACTGCTGGATTGGCTGCATTGGCATTTTTCCATTACCTAGCTGAGAAATGGTTACAGTAGGATAGGCAACAATTTTGAATAAGCTTAGCATTCCAAGCATCTCTTTTTCAGCAGTGTTTAATTTAATTTGGTTTCAGTTGCAAGATCAAAACAGGTACAGGTTGCAGCATAAGATTTTGGAATCAGCCCAAAGAATAAATCATCGGTCTGCATGTTCAGAGTTTAGTGGTTCTTGACACCTCCTGAAAGAGCTGCCATCCCCAGGTGGAGCCTATGTTGGGGACCTATAATCATAGGTAACTCAATTCTTCGACTGTTGATTTGGAGTTTCTCTCGTGATGACGAAGTCTGGTTCGATTGATCCCATTTTCTCCCCTCCATTTATTTCGTTTGATCCTCCATCACTCTGTTGCATCCTTCATCCACGCTACGCCCTCACTCCCTTGTCCTTTTGTCCCATTGACTGCCTCTCCCCCGCCGCTCATCCATGCATGAATAAACAAACTTAGGATAATAAACGAATAATGTTAAGGGGTTAGTGGCATTTTCTAAATGCTTGTTAGCCCAATAAAGTTGTTTTAGTACGATAATGTAAAAACAAATAATGATTAGATTAATTATTAATTAATTATTAGTTAATTATTAGTTAATTATTAACTTAGTCTAATTAAGTTGGTTGTTGAAGGTTAGTAATTAGGATTAATTAAATATTAAATAAAACAAAATAAAAAAAAAACATATAAAAAACAAACAAAATAAAACAAATTACACATAAAACATTAAAGCAAAACATAATAACAAAACAACATATCCTAAAACATCACGTCCCACCTAATTTCAAATCAACGGGTGTAAATTTTTCCGGACCCCCCCTCTCCATCCGAAGTTTAACGAGAGGGGGGGTCCGGAATGGTTGTTTTATTTAAACCACCTTTGGACAGGTGTCGTCCCCATATGCCAGCGGACCCCCCCCCCCCCCTAAAACCGCTTACCACCTCGGGGGGGGTCCGGAATACCACTCTGCCGCCGAAAAAACCGCTTTCGTAGCATTTTGACCATTCAACTTTCAAAGCATTTTCTAGGAAGAATAATTCGAATTTTGAAAAACTGAGAGAGGTTTTTCTCTGTAACGGGATGAAGAAAAAAAATGCTCTCATTTTTTCACAGGTGCCACGAGTAGGGAGAATCGAAGCCATCTTTGAGGCCCTTTTTTTCCAGATTTTCACTTTTCCGTTACAACCCTGATTTTGCGGGAGCTATCACGGCCAGCTGGAGGCAAATTTGGCAAAAATGAAGGAGGTATTTGTCCAACACATTCCCATATACAATAACCTCCTTCATGTTTTTCCCAGGTGTCATTGTTGAAGAGAAACAAACTTCTTTTCGAACCCCTTTTTCTCATAAAACCGGTTCGTCTTTCATGGTGGACAGTTCCAGATTTTGTGGGATTTGTGGCTATTTTTGGCCGAGGCGGTTAAAAACGACTCTTGAAACTTATGGGGAGATCTCTCCTATTTATAGAGATGATTTTTAATGTAAAAAGGTTGATCAGTCAACGACCATGATTTAAAAATTTTGTAAAACAACTCACTGAGCTTTCTGTGTTTTTTCATCAATTCAATGAGACAGTGCTATGCTGCAGGATTCTTGTGACTATTTCAACTGGTGATGTGCATCCCTCTGTGTTAATTTTTTTCTCTGTTAATCATAATTAATGTCTTCCTTTCAATTATTCCAAGAGTATTAAGAATAGAATTGGTTTTAATGGTCCCTTTGTCTCTGGCTTGGTATAGTTTTTTATGTTTTCCACTGAAGGTTAAACTCAAAATTCTTAGTTTCTTTGTGTTTAATTGGATTTCTTGGCCGGTTTCATCTCACCCATTTCATTTAAATTAGAGGATCTAGTGAGTTGTCTACCTTTCCCTGCTAATATTAGCCTGTTGACATGGATTTTTGATCTTTCGTTGCAGTGACTCCATAGCCCATGGTTTCTTTTCTCTGCCCATACCCAATTCCTAAAACCAAATCCTATGTTCTGTGTAGATAGCCTAATATTCTCTTCAAGAAAAGTTATATCAGACAGAGAGATCCCTCTCAGAGTCTTGGAGGGCTAGATCCGAGACTCGAAGTGGTTTTGATGTTGCCTCTGTGTCTGCCATCACAGCCTTGGGCAAATTACGGAGCGCTAACATCATCAATTCCCCTTTTGAGTTTATTCCTTTTCCGCAATTTAATTTTAGTTTAAAAGTGCCCATTAATGGACATTTCAGCATAGCTCCAGCCCCGCACTTTGAGCCTCTATCTTGTGAGGCCCCATCGAAAAAGCCTACTACCCCATCCCAATCAAATGCAGGAGGTCTGTCAATACTTTTGATACAAATGTCTTATGTGAGTTTTTGTTCCCCCAAATCCTATAAAATGAAATTAAATATTCTATAAACGATTTTTTGTTTATCCTAAAAAATCAGCAGGTTCCTATGCTTCCAAATCTCCCAGCTGATAAAACAAGGGATTTTATTCTAGTTTTTCTTCCTCTTTGACCAGTTAAGGATACTATTTTCAAACAATCCTCCTTGCCAATTATTGGCCATTTTAAGTTCCTTATTAATAATCTGCCAAATATTTTTTATGAAATTACAGTCCCCAAATAGGTGTATCAAAGATTCTTCACTTTCCTTCCAGAGAACACACTTGCTAGGTCCCTGAAAACCCCTTTTTAACAAGCTATCCTAGGTAAGTATTTTTTGTTCCATCAAAAGCTAGAAAAATAGTTTTATTTTTAAAGGTAATTGCCACTTCCAGATCTTAGAGTACCAAAATTTTGACTCTACTCCCCTTTCCTCTAGCATTTGAACTTCAAGTTTGCTTACTCTAAACAGAAACTGTTATATTATCAATATAAGAGCAATTTCTTTGTGGAAAAAGTATTAGCTCCTCACTAGCTGTTTATTAATGCTTAAACATCGGGTGGCCCATTAAAGAAAAGGTTTCCTGCCCTTTCCTGTCAAGGTCATCCTGGCTACAGGGGGATCTTTCTCTAAATCCGCATTCTCCTGTTGTGACTGCAACTTCCTTTTGATGGGTCTGGTTATCCTAGCTATAAGTGAACTTTCTTTCATTGTAACATAAGATTTAGGAACCCTTTTTTTCTTTTTTGGATATCTTCTCTAGAGTAGCTTTGTTCTTGGATCCATGTTCTTCAAGATTGAGTGATTCAAGCAACCAGTCCCAAGAACGTTGAACTTCTCTCAATGCATACATAAACAGGTGTAGTGTTGGTTTTGTCACTTGGGTGCGAAAAACAACAACACTTGCATGTCTATATGAGCCTGCTAGACAAGAAAAAAGTTTGTGAGTGGGTTAAACAAGCCAAACACATGTGATAAACAAAGAAACAAACTAAAACAACTAAGAAATAAAAGTTAGAAAGCATGAGAAACTTAAAACCATAAAAAACAACCAATGACCAAGATAATTCTACCAATGGATCAATATATTAGTAGGCAAAACACCGTAGAGAAAAATGAGGGCTTATGAGTCCCCTCTTCCTCCTTAGGAGGGCTCTTGAGTCCCCCAATGGAGAGATCTTCTTACAATGGAAGAAAAATGGAAAATGGTGAAGAAACACCATGCCTATTCCCTCAAGAGGTGAGTGGATTGGCCTATTGCAATGATGCTTGAAGGCTCCAAAGAGAAAAGAGGTTTCTCAAGGGAGAATTCTTGGAAACATAACAATGCTATGAAGATCTTGGTTTCTTAGTGAACCTATGGCTCTTATTTATAGCAATTATTCAAGGAAAAATGTAATTGGTTCTTGGTGTGAACAAGGGGCCTTTTAGGGCACCCTCTAGTCCTTGACCAACCCCCCATTTGGATTTCGCTCAGATATGAAGGTCAAATCAGGTTGGGAGCTGGTCCATAAGTGGTTGGGGAGCCGAAAAGATCCATAAATGCATTGTTCATAGAAGTGCATCGATTTTCTCGTACACAGTCGCGCACTTGGTGCATTGTGCGCCCTGTGGGCTTTATTGTCCCATGCACACTGCGCATTATGCATGTGCTTCTTTTGGTGAATTTGCGCATGTCAATTTTTGACCCAATTGTACATTTTTTGCCTTTGGAATGAATTTTAGTGTTGTAGGTGAACTAATTTTTGTTGGCATTGCTATGTTTCTTTAACCATTTGCGTGCAATGTTGCAGATGAAATTTCAGTGATAACAGATGCCCCCTTATGTGTGAGGTTAGGAGCATACATATAACCAAAATACATCAATGTTTATTTTACTGAGAGTACCATTGTAGTGAAGAGTGCTGAGAGGAACTACAAGAGTGATCCGTTGGAGGGAGAGGGGAAACTATGGGACCCAAACCTTTCTCTAGGAAGAAAAAAAAAATCTATGTACAAATGAGGCAGGCATGCCCCATGCTCATTTCATGTAACCAAAATGTGAAATTGTAACTGAAGGTGTATGCTGATGTAGATAACTGCAATGCCCTCGGGGGCGGTTGATAATGACAGATGACAGTTTTGAATGGTGAACATACTCTGAAGTGAGGCAAATACGCCTGTAAGGAGTGTCGATGACTCGTAGGCATTGATGTCCTAACGTATTCAGAGGTCTTCGACTGGTATGAAACAACTGCAATAGTCACATGGTAAGACCCACCGTAACATGAGAGTTTGTTGAAGTCAAATGTTATGGATGTAAACGAAATTACGGAGCAATGATGATTCTCTCTGCGTCGTCCAAGACTCCTCATTGTAAAGGTAATGAGAGTCAATATACTATCGCCCTTCTCGAAATTGTGTTGATGTCGATAGAAAAGGAGGCATGACTCCAAGAAGAAAAGGGCTTCATGAAATCCACTAAGATAATATCATGTACTGATAGGTAACATGGATGAATTCAATATGTGGTGATACTCAAGACTGCCCTTGGTTGGGGAATTTTGAAGGATGATTGGCAGTAATCGTAAAACTGTATCTAGTGTCAGGGGGACGACTAGATATGGGGTTAAAATGTGCTAGAGGCTTAACAAAGTGGGAAAAATCAGAGATCATGGGTACATGGAATTTGGGATACTCGGTGTTTGTGAATGATGTCAAAATGAAAAAAGAGAGTGGATGCCCCAACCAAGGGAGATATGGGTTGCGTTGTCGGGAAAAGAAGGTAATCAAGGGCGATGACAAAAATCTAAGTAAATGTTGGAAACAAAGGCTTTTTACAATTACCAAATAAATAAAGAATAATTTGGGTTGAGTGCACATATACAGAAATGAGTGCCCTAGTGAAAGGTGGCTTGGTCTATTAGGACACAAGTTTGTGAAAGATAAATGGTGGAGGGTGGGGGCCCCATGGGTGGGTTTCTGTATGAGGTAGATGAATGGAGGAAAATCTGTATATGGGAAAACTGATGGTGAATGAGATGGAGGGATAATGACACTACAGAGGTGCAGTCAATAGAACCAAGATTATATGACCTGGGAATCCATTAGGAAGGCTAGCAATATGATGAGAATAAGTATGGGGTTCATTCTTGGTAGTGCAAAAGATTATCGGAACTCCTATCCCTAGGGGGTGGAAATTAGCATGAGTGTCAAGTTTCCAAGAGGAACTATGAATGGGACAACTCATGTGGGGGAGAGTGCTACCGGGTGATAGTACCCAAATATGACAGAGGTAAAGGTACTATAGAGCCAGATGTAAGGACCCTAAAGGTAAATGTCAGAGGGTATGAGTGGGATATACAATTGATTTACAGAGGGAATAATTACATGTTGTCGAACATATACCTTAAGGGGTTGTAGGCTTGTGTAACAAGTACATGCACACATGAAAACCAAATACCCGACGTGAACAATATATGATGATAAAGAACATATAATAGTTATTTGATAAAATTGAACATGAGCATGCATACCTGAATGTGACATGAGAAAAATGCTCCTCCGGGGCCAAGTTCAGATGATGACCCAGGGAATGAAACTATGTAGATAGCAGGACCAGGATTCTGTGGCAGAGAATAAATCAGAAAATGGAGGCTCTGGGATCTTGTAACTGAGTGGGGAAGTTTGGAAAAAGGGACTATATATGGCTAGTGGGCCCACAATGGCACCTCATCTACACTAACACTACTGGTAATTTGGTGAGAGCGTTGTGAGGTGATTTGGAAGATTACGGGAGCTTGGGGCTACCGATAAGAAGGGTGAAAGACCTATTATGAGAGGAAAAGGGCTCAATGATGGAGCACATTCCAAGGGAAATCAGGGGTAATCAGTTCCTCCAGGATATATTCGTCGCAATGAAAAATGCGAGAATACAGGGGATCCTGAGAGGTGATAGGGGGAACTGTCAAAGTGTGGTTATCCTCAAGTGGCGAGGACATAGATGGGATATCATATACAGGGTGTGAGGGACTGCTAGACATAAAGTACATGTCCCGGTAATGTGGAGGGTACCTTTTTTTCTCAGGGATTGATGATGAAATATATTGAATATTGGTAAGGTGGGCCGCAGTAGGGAGTGGCTGAGAGGGCTCTGGCCGAGATATTTGGCATACTATAACTAGCATCTAGAAAAAATGAGGTAGAGATGGGAAATGATGAGTGTAGTGGCCATATTATAAAAAAAATTCACAAGTGACTTTGGTTCGCAACCCTTTATTGCCTGCAGTGGAGGACGCAGCAGTAGTAGTACTCAACGTACTTGGTGAGACAATGTGGTTGCTCGAGGGAATTGAATCAGATTGTATAACTCAGGAGAGTAGGACATATATTGTTGGGGTGCCCCTCTCTTTCGCATAGTGCATAAGGAGGTTGAACTCGGGGGGGAAGTGGAATTGTGGGCTCTTTCTTCTTTTGTCTTCCCCCAACAGTGGTAGTGGTGCCAACAGTTGGGGGTGAGGGTGGTGTGACCGGAGCCTGTACTGGAATCTGCATTCAGATTCCCTCTAGCCAAGGAGGGAGAGATGGCCAAGGAGCCATCACGGGTGGGTGAAGATATCATATAGGGATGGAAAGCACCATATTTGGAAGGGTAAGGGTCGCAGCTACCTGGAATGCCTGAACTCCAGGTTGGGGGTAGAAGAAGGGAATTTGAGTAATGGCTTGATGGATTGTCTCCCAGATGATATTTTCCCCTAGAGGGGGGGGAGGAAATTAGGGATAAGTGGTGCAGTAGGGTTCTCAAGGAATTCTTGAGGTAATATTTCTTCAACTGGTGGAATGTTGAAGTGTGGAGAGGCCTCAGTGGGAGGAATAGTGTCTCTAATATCGATTCCATTAGACGATACTACACACACTTATGATGAAGGGTGTAGGAGAGGTGGTTCTCCATGGTATGCCCCCAGCAAGGATGGGTCCTTGAAAATTCTAGGATCCATGTCAATGAGCGAGTAAGCATCTAAGCTAATGCAGACAAGAGGAATAATGTTATTGATGTTGGTGGAATGTTTAGGCTCATAATGTGTAATTTGGTCGATGGTGACAATTTTCCTGTTATGGGGGAACATCATCATTCAAAACACAGAAGAGGCTACTACCTTCATAGTGTACATGTAGCTACATCCAAACAAGATATTGTAATCAAGTGGGGCGTTGATAATTTCAATGTTGATGAGGATGGTTTTTCCTGCAAGTTCGATGGGGACATTCTGGAAGAACCCTTCAGGGGAGGATGGTCTACCATAATAGGATCTTAAGGTGATGGCAGATGGTACTAGCTCAGGGGAGCCAATTTTCTGCCATACTATTTTGGACATGATGCATGTGGATGCACCTTCATTGATGATACACCAATGAACTGTGATGTTCCAAATCTTAACTGGTATCTGGAAAGCTACTAGAGTGGGGAGGAGTGGTTCTCCGCTATCTAGATCAAATGTGATGAGTCTAGTATCAGATGAGTTGACTGCCCCCAAGGTAGAAAGAAAATATTTCCACTGAGTTGGACATGTTTGGAGGAGCTCCAATACCGACATGGTGATAGGAGATTGTGCTTAGTTGTTGCCTAGGTTGTAATTGTGTTATGCCTTAGCATGAGGGTTATTGACATTCCGTCATAATGGAATGTGAATTATACGAATGGTAGGTTCAGTATTAGGGCATGGAATAATCAAGGGTTGTCCGGCTGTAGCTAGAGCCACTTTCAAGGTGGTTGGATTAGATTCATGGGGAGAACCATACTGGTGACCGCGTGTTTGTAAAAGAATCTCTTCTTCGCTGGTGAGGACGATATTGCGATCAACCGGATTTCCAGGGTGGATGGGCCCTAGGTTTTGATACTGCCCCATTTATGGTGGGGTAGGGTGTACCTCATGTTGGGTATTCATGACACCTTGGTATGGAATAGGGTTTTGAAATACGGCTGGGTGGGGGGGGGGTCCTATTGCAAGTACTTTTGTGGGGCCTGCTGAGGGGCAGACGGTGCTGGAGGACATGGTGCATTCATGGATTCTTTCATCCTTTTGAAGTCAAGCATTTGGGGACAATCGTGAGCACAATGTCCATACTCACCACAATGAGCGCAAGGAAAGTTCGTCTTGAGATTGTTGTTGTTCATCTCTTGGTGTTTTTTTTTATCGTCCCCTTGGGGGTTCTAGTTGCCTTGATTTTGGTTTCCCCCTACAAGATGGTTTTGTTGGGGGTTATTTCCTCCCAGTCCCAGGTTATTATTGCTTCAGTTTTTTCCTTTACTCTTGGAATTATTCAGCTGATGGGCCTGATTTTCCGCATTCAACTATTCAAAATCCTGAATATGTTGAATGGGATAGGGTTGAACAAAGTTAACGCTGACGTGTGGGTGTCTTGGTGGAGGAGAAACCGACTGTGGAGGAATAGGAAACAAAAAATATGGATTGTTTTGTGGCAACAATCCATAGGGTGCATAGGAAGGTGAATCTCTTTCACTAGTGCCCAAGTTGTATAGAGAGGTAGAAGGTGAACCTAAACTTGGTTGAGAGGCCAGACGCATTATGGGTATTGGTGAAGGGCCACCCATGGGTGGAGGGTGACAAACATGATATGGTTGTTGGTAAGTGGGAGGAGGGTAATAAGATGGTCCTCCATATGGTTGCACATATTGAGGTGCACCATACATAGGTGGCAGTTGGGTGTAAGGGTTGTGATGTGTCATGGAACCAATCAATCCATCTACAGCGTGGGACATCCCAACTTTTTCCTAGCCAAATGGTACGAGTTTGGGTGCATTAGGTAATACTGTGTATAAGTAACGTCAATGAGCATAGATAAGGTCAAATTGTTGGGCCTTGTTGATGGCTTCCTCTTCTGACTGAGGAAAAGTGGAGCTACATATTTGGCAAGCATAGAGACGAGTGATTTAAGAAACCAATCTAGGTGTTTCTCTTTGGTGGTTTCTTCTTTACACACCAATGCCATTCATGTATGTGGTTGGAAATATGGATAGTTTTGGTTTGTTTGCACTCAAAGAGCAGTTCTAAGCCAATGTCATGATGAACTGGTAGTTGAAAAAAGGCCAAAAAGGCTTTGGCCAAGGATTCAAAAGTCACATGGGACCCTGATTTTTCGTCCACATACCATTTGGCTGATGGACCAATGAGTGTTATTTGAAATAAATGTAAGTGGATGGAATCGTCCATGATGTTGTTTGAAGAGAACCATAAGTGGAAGGTCATAACATGGTTGGTAGGATCTTCCCCCGATTTTCCTTCAAATTTTGGAATATCTGAAGGTAGTTTGGTAGGCATATTGGGCCATGTGGGGTCATGTAGAATGGGGTCATTCATGAGTTTGGTCAAATCAGGAATGTTGAGAGATGCCAAGTATGACATAGGGGGATTTGGTGGAGGATTAGTTCCAACCATTGTGTGAGCAGGTAGTGGACCTGACCCATGGGAGGGTTTTGGTGGGGTTGTACTTCTCCCTTGAGAAGAATTTTTCCTCCCACCTCCTTATGAAGGACAACTAGTGGATGGATGACCTTGGGAATTGGACCCAAGAAAAGTGGAACCAAGTAAATATGATCCCAAAATAGTAGCACTCATGGGGGTGTGATATGGTTGAGCCAGTGAGTTGGCAAGACTAGGGACTCCTACTAGAATAGGAGGGAGATTTTGCAAGCATCTAGAACGGTGAGGATTCTGTGGATCCCATATGGTGTCCGACTAGCAAAGTGAATGTGTGCAAATGGTGATGAGAGAAATAAATGAACAAGAGATTTGTATAATTTATACCTTCACAAGATAGTATAACTCACACTTGGCAATCAAATGAGCACCATACATAAATCAACTCTAAATAAGCAAACATGTGGGTAGGTGGATGTTTTTTGTGGGGGGGAACAAATAAAAAAAAATACTCGTGTCCTAAAAGGCGTATCGATCTTCCTCTCAAAAAGCATTGGAACTTCCAAAATCACTCGATAGTGGCGCTGAAGCCCCCAGAAGACAAACTAGTGAAGGTTGAAATAATCAGTTATAATGAGGGGTAGAAGGTGCATATCCCGAAAGAGCTGGTGATATTTCCCAATAGCCACACAAAATATGATCAAGGTGCAATTGCAGCTCACAATTTCCACATGGGTAGATTTCCTAAATTTTGGTCACTAGGTACCTCGGTCAAAGTGCGACATATAGATTTTTGGCCTTAGAAATGGGTCATGGGCTGGATCCCTTCCAAGAGTTGGGTGACTCAAGGGGGGATGAACAGAAAAACTAGACCTTAGCCTTCAACGCTTCATGGGTATCTCCCTGCCATATGGTGTAGGAACACTTGACTTGGAGAGTTTGAAAGTTCCCTATTTATTAACTTCTAATGTTTGAAAATGTGAGAATCAGATAACAGGGGGTTATTTGGATGCCTACCCCCGAGATCCTACCTATACTAAAACATTTCTTTGGGCACCTCTTGTGCAGGAAAACTTAGTGAGTGTTTAGATGTGGTGGGCTGAGAGATTGGGCGTGTGAACCAATCTTGTTTGAATTAAGTGGGTGTGGATAATTTCCAAAGAAGTAGTGGAAAGTTTCAAAATTCCTTTGGAGAAAACCTACTTCAACCTCCACAATTCAAAATGGAAATTATGTGAGTGAGGAGTGACTTTCTATGCAAGCAAGTGAAAAAGTGCACCAAGTTTTAAATAAGTTAGGTGTGAGATTGCAACATGTGGAATTCATGTGGTCCTTACAAATCTTTGTTACCTAGCTTACTAAGTGTCATTGGTAAAACCTTGTGGAATTTTAAAATCCCTAAAGAACTAGCATGTGGACATATGGGTCCTTTACAAATCCTTTAAAATCCCTAAATGTTGTTTACAATAAGAAAGATTTGAAACTATCCTAGATTGCAAGCATGTGGGCATGTATGGGCCCGTTACTTTGATCCTTAAACTTCCCTAGATTGTGATGTAAACTAAGAAATCAATTTCAAGAAACTATCCTAAGTTTGCAACTTGTGGGAATGTATGGGCCCTTACAACTTTAAGATGATTTCAAAAGAAACTAAGAGGATCCCTAGGGGGGCTTTGTCCTCTCCTAAATATTTTTGTTAAGGGAGACGAAATGTCCCTTGTTATCCCTTGACCGATTTTTGAGGATTCTTGGTCATGTTGACCTATTTTTGGGACTTCGACAGGATGTCAAAGGTGGAGCGCAAGTTGAGGCAGAGATCGCACGATCTCAGCCCCTTTTTAGGGATTTTTGGGTTTTGGGATTATGTAACGGGTATGGGGATGTCGGCCCATGGTTTTACCCATGCTTAGGCCCTTTTTGTAATGTATAAATAAAAAACTAGGTGATGTAAGAAAGAGACAGTCAGTGGATCAGTTGTAAATTGTGCTAAGTGCAAGTAATGGTTGTAAGTTCTTTGTGCATACTGTGTGAGACTTGCAAGGATAAGTGCAAGTGACTTTATGTAGGCTTTGTGCTGTAACCTAGCTCGGGGAAGGAGGATATAGAGAAGTGTGCACAGATCTCCTGTCCTATGCGGAGTTGGTTTTGAGGCTCTATGCATGTAAGAATATTGAAAGAAGCCAATAAAGAAGACAAAGAGTTGGTGGACGTAGCCCCAAGGTGGGGGTGAACCATGTATATACTGTGTTGTGATTTCCATGTGCTTTATGGTTGTTCTCTTATTTATGTGATTGAATGCTTAGTGCTCTAATCTATGCTTAGAAGGATCTAATATGGTAGCTTAGTGTTGAATAATGTGAATAAATGCTATATCTAATCTATGTTAGTGTTTGAATCTATTGTATCTGTGTGAAGACTGTGTTGATTATTTATTAGGGTTTAGCTGCACTGTAAACTAAGGTTGAATATTGATGAACTATAATTGCTAAGTTCTATGTTAAGGTTTTACAGTCACAAATTTGTGTCCCAACTAAGGTTGCAGACATCTGAGTCCTATAGCCACCCTTGCCTTTACCTCGGGTGAGACTTCATCTGCTTCACAGGTGTTGCCGAAAGGGTCGGTAGTTAGGGTTTTGTTGGTGCACTGTTGTAGCATTGAACCCTAGGTCTGCCCCTGTGCCAACATCTCTTTAACCACCTTTATGATTCTCAAGATCATCCTAAGGTGAAAGAGAAGAGCATACTCAAGGGTCAAAGTTAACATCTAGTCCCAATGTAAGTGTTTTATGTATGATAGAAATAATCTCAACTTTAAATTTTACAAACCAAACAAGCCATCCATGTGGCAACAAAAGAAAAATAGGAGAATATTTGGTTCTTTTTACCCCCTAAGTGCCTATGTTTAGCTAACCTTTCATATGGGAAATGATTCTAAGTGGAGTGCATGTGCATTACAAAGTGCATGAAAGAAAAAATATGAAGGCTAGGGGCCTTTAAACCATCAAAAAACCTTTACAATTTTGAAAAACTGGATATGTGCACAGGTTACAATTCTGACAAGTGCATAGAGGGCACATAGTGCATAGAGAAAAGAATTATCTAGTGAACACAGTGTGCAGAGTGCACGTCTGTGGGCAGGAAAATATGTGCACTTATTGTTACGTGTCAGGGGAGAAATTTTTGAGTGAAATACTCCTCCTCCAGCTCACAATTTATCCTTTGATAGGTAAGGCTAAGCTGATTTTGGTACCTACAAGACAAATTGATTAAAAATAAGTTCTCTCTAAGCTCAAATAGGGTGGAATTTGATATTGATCTTGAGTATGGTCGTCGATTTGTTGTATTGGTTTTGTCACTTGGGTGAGAAAAACAACAACACTTGCATGTCTAGATGACCCTGTTAGACAAGACAAAAGTTTGTGAGTGGGTTAAACAAGCCAAACACATGTGATAAAACAAGAAACAAACTAAAACAACTAAGAAATAAAAGTTATAAAGGATGAGAAACTTAGAACCATAAAAATCAACCAATGACCAAGATAATTCTACCAACGGATCAATAGATTAGTAGGCAAAACACCGTAGAGAAAAATGAGGACTTATGAGTCCCCTCTTCCTCCTTGGGAGGGATCTTGAGTTTCCTAATGGAGAGATAGTCTTACTATGGAAGAAAAATGGAAAATGGTGAAGAAAATCAATGCATATTCCCTCAAGTGAGGGAATGGCCTATTGCAATGATGCTTGAAGACTCTAAAGAGAAAAGAAGTTTCTTAAGGGAGAATTCTTGGCAGCATAACAATGCTACGAAGATCTTGGTTTCTTAGTGCACCCATGGCTCTTATTTATAACAATTCTTCAAGGAAAAATGTAATTGGTTCTTGGTGTGAACAAGGGGCCTTTTAAGGCACCCTCTAGTCCTTGACCAGCCCCCCATTCGGATTTCTCTCTATTATGAAGGTCAAAACAGGTTGGGATCTGGTCCATAAGTGGTTGGGAGGCTGACAAGATCCATAAATGCATCGTTCACATAAGTGCATGGATTTTCTTGTACACAATCATGCACTTGGCGCATTGTGCACTCTGAGGGATTTGTTGGCCCACACACACTGCACATTATGCATGCACTTATTATGGTGAATTTGGGCATGTTTGTTTTTGACCCATTTGTATAGTTTTTTTTTTTCCTTTGGAATGCATTTTAGTGTTGTAGGTGAACTAGTTGTTGTTGGCATTTCTATGTTTCTTTAATCATTTGCATGCAATTTTGCAGATGGAATTTCAGTGATAACACTAGGATCTTGATAAGTCTTTGATGAAATAAAGTTTTACTAGTAGTTGCAGGATGAGTTTGTATCCTTTTAGAAATATTTGAAAAAAAAATTAATATAAAGAAAGGTAAACACAAAGGACTATCACCATTAAAATGCATCAACAGCCTAATATCATAAAGGTGAACAAGGGAAAACCACCCTTCACATGTAGTGTACATATGAATAATCATCAAAGCAGTCTACCATTCTTCATCCAATTTTGTGGAATACCCTAACTCTAGTTAGGGATTTGATGTTCTAGAAGTAAAAAATGATTCATGATTTCGACTGGAAACAACTCTTTCTTCCACTATCTTTCTCCATATACTGATAACCTGCATGCAGTCCCAATCAAATGCTCTATCACATGTATCATAACTTTTCCCACCACTGTCTCGAATCCATCAAAATTTTGGGCAAACATCATGGAGATTTGTTCATGATAACCATAAAATGTAGAGAAAAAATTGTACCACCCTGCATCTTTGAACTTTTTCAAGATTTGAGGATGAGCCTCAAGCAATTCTAGGCCTTCTGGTTCTAAATGAGTGATTTGTTCACTTTTCTTAGGAGCCGTGATACTAGTTTTATTCCCTGCAAATTTGTGACTTCTTAGGGTTCCGATCAATATTAATTTTGGGACTTTTGGAAATATAAATGTTATGGGACAACTGTTACCTGCAAAACATGTACAATCTAATACATATATAGATTGAATGACTCATGTGTCATATGTTAGAAATCATGGAGAAAAAACTTGTGATTTGATGTGAGCTTATCGAGTACACACCCAATTCCTTTGAATGACTATCAAAACTGAAAACACGACCTGATCATAATCATAAATGGTATTGGATTTCAGGCAATGATCTCAGACAACTTCTAACATGATTTTTGGGAGTTGGCACATTTGAATCAATGATTACTTTTGTTACTACAAGAATAACGGTATTCTTGTAGTGCCCTTTTCCCTTTTCATATTTTCAAATTTAAAATGAGAAATAGGACTTGTATCTTAATGGAAAAGATTATAATGTCTTATTCTAACTTTTATCACACTATTGCATGTCATAAAATGTTCAGAAAGGATAATGAAAGCACACTTAAAGAGTATAGAAAAATAAAATCAGAGTGTAAAATGATGCTAGGAAGGGTAGGGCAGGGAAAAAAGTAGTTCAACAGTCATTAACAAAATTAAGGACTAACACTAGATCCTTATGGGGATACTGTTTCATGGTGAAACTTTAAGAACCTACTGACCAATGCCTTTATCTCCCTGATTGTCATAAAAATTTCACTGTAATTTTTTTCCGTGCTCTGCCATCCATTTATTTTGTAATCCAAAGAAAATAAAAACCACAAAACTGCAAAGTAATGTTTCCATTGGGATTATGGAGTCTTATTTGAATCAATCAACTAATCACACCAAAACAAAACCAAACATAATGTACAAACTGAAAAACCTGGCTAGTTTAAAAGAAGTAGTGTTTTAGAAACCGCCCATTCACATGGCCTCCCAAGATTTCACTATCATCCAAATTGTGTAAGAGGAAAATATTATTATTCATGACCTTAGATATTTTGAAAGGACCATAACATAAATTGTCAAACTTACCATGCTTAGCCTTGTGCTCTCTTCTAGCATCCCACCTCAACACAAGATCTCCTTCTTGAAAAATATCCTTTTTGGTCTTCTTATCAAATGTTGCCTTAACTTGTTTCTGATAATGACAACTTCCTGATTCAACCTTTCTTTATTCTGTTGAACTTCTATAATCTGGAAAATTCTTCTTTGAATATCATTGGGCTCTTCTAACTCTTATTGCAGAAATTTGAGAACATGTAAACTGAGTTGGATTGGAAATACAATCTCTGTTCCATAAACCATTTGAAGAGGTGAAGTTCCAATAGATTTCCTAGTACTGATTCGATCAACCCATAAGGAATATTTCAATTTTGAATCCCATGATCTCTTATTTTCTATGCGCAATTTTTTAATGATCCTTATAAGGCTCTTATTGGAGGATTCTTCTAATCCATTTCCTTGAGGATAATAAGGAGTGGAGTGAAAAAACTTGATTTTGTATTTATTACAAAACTCAACCATTGAATTAGACTTGAATTTTTGGGCATTATCAATGATCAACTTTCTAGGACACCCAAATCTAGAGAAAATATTTACTTCAAGAAAACTCATGATTACCTTATCTATTGCATTTCATGTTGGGATTGCTTCAATCCATTTGGTAAAATAATTTGTGGCTATGAGTATGCATTTATGTTGTCCTAAATATGGAGGATGAATTTCCCTAATGAAATCCAAGCCCCACTATTGAAAAGGTCCCTGAGCAATGATGGGTTTGAGAGGCATAGACATTAGTTTATGTTTTCCTGCAAACTTTTGACATGGTTCACATGCCCTAACCTGATCAAACACATCTGAGAACAATACAGGCCAATAATAACCTACTCTTAGTATTTTGAAAACTATGGATTTCCAATGATCATGTCCCAGACAAACTCCTTTGTGTAAATCATTGAAAATTTGTTTTGCTTCCTCCTCATCAACACATCTCAGTAGAATTCCATTCAGATCTCTCCAAAAAAAAAATGGATTGATAATGCAATACTTCACAGATTTAGGTTTAAGATATCTGAACTTAGTGTTGTGTTGGTTTTGTCACTTGGGTGAGCAAAACAACAACACTTGCATGTCTAGATGAGCCTGCTAGACAAGACAATAGTTTGTGAGTGGTTTAAACAAGCCAAACATATCAATACACAAAGAAATAAACTAAAACAACTAAGGCATAAATTTTAGAAAGCATGAGAAACTTAGAACCATGAAAATCAAACAATGACCAACATAATGCTACCAATGGATCAATAGATTAGTAGGTAAAACACTGTAGAGAAACAATATGGACTTATGAGTCCCCTCTTCCTCCTTGGGAGGGCTCTTGAGTTCCCTAATGGAGAGTTGTTTATACAATGGAAGAAATGGAAAATGGTGAAGAACAACAATGCATATTCCCTCAAGAGGTGAGTGGAATGGCCTATTGCAATGGTTCTTGAAGGCTCCAAAGAGAAAAGAGGATTCTCAAGGGACAATTTTTGCAGCATAACAATACTATGGAGATCTTGGTTTCTTAGTGCACCCATGTCTC
Source organism: Picea engelmannii (assembly GCA_009831015.1). NCBI lineage: Eukaryota > Viridiplantae > Streptophyta > Pinopsida > Pinales > Pinaceae > Picea > Picea engelmannii. The sequence goes on from ML793412.1 coordinate 429,472, forward strand.
TTATTTATAACATTCATACATGGAAAAATGTAATTGGTTTATATTGTGAACAAGGGGCCTTTTAGGGCACCCTCTAGTCCTTTACCAACCGCCCATTTGGATTTCTCTTAGATATGATGGTCAAATCGTGTTGGGGGTTGGTCCATAAGTGGTTGAGGGGCCGACAAGATTCATAAATGTGCCATTCATAGAAGTGCACAGATTTTTATCGTGCACAGTCACGCACTTGGCACATTGTGCGTGCTGAGGGCTGTGTTGGCATGCACACATTGCGCACTGTGTGGGTGCTTCCTCACTCACATAATTTCCATTTTGAACCAATTGTATAGTTTTTTCCTTTTGAATTAATTTCAGTGTTGTAGGTGGAATAATTTCTGTTGGAATTTATGTGTTTCTTTAACCATTTGCATGCAATGTTGCAGACGATTTTTTAGTGACAACATATGCCCCCTGATGTGTGAGGTTAGGAGCACATGTATAGCTGAAATACATCAATGTTTATTTTGATGAGAGTGCCATTGTAATGAAGAGTGAAGAGAGGAACTGCAAGAGAGATCCGCCAGAGGCAGAGGGAAATCTGTGGGACCCAAACCTTTCTCTAGGGAGAAAAAAGAAAATCTATGTATAAACGAGGCGAGCATGCCCCAGGCTCATGTCATGATACCAAAATGTGAGATTGTAACTGAAGATGTATGTTGATGTAGATAATGACAGTTCCCTCAAGGGCGGCTGATAACGGCAGATGACAATTTTGAATGGTGAACAAACTCTAAAGTGAGGCAAGGATGACTGTAAGAATTGTGAATGAATCATAGGCATTGATGGCCTAACTAATTCATAGGTCTTCGACTGGTATGAAACAAATGAAATAGTCACATAGTAAGACCCACCGTAACATGAGAGTTTGTTGAAGTCGAATGTTATGGGGGTCAATAGAATTAGAGAGAAATGATGTTTCTCTCTGTGTCGTTCGAGACACCTCATCGTAAAGGTAATGAGAGTCAAGATACTTCTGCCCTTCTGGAAACTGTACTGATGTCGGCAGGAAGGGAGAAATTACTCCAAGAAGAAAAGGGCTTCGTGAAATATACTAAGATGGTATCAAGTTCCGATAGGTAACATGATCAAAGTCAATATTTGGGGAGACTCAAGACTGCCCTTGGTTGGGGAATTTTTGAAGGATGATTGGTTGCAACCATAAAGCTAGATCTAGTGTCAGGGGGACAACTAGATATGGGGTTAAACTGTGTCAGAGGTTAACAAAGTGGACAAACTCATAGATCATAGGTATATGGACTTGAAATACTAGGGGTTTGTGAACTATGTTGGTATGAAAAGAGAGTGGATGCCCCAACCAAGGGCGACATTGGTTGCTTTTCCAAGAAAAGAAAGGCCATCAAGGATGGAGACGAAAAACTATGTATATGATGGAAACAAAAGGATTTTTACAATTACCATAGTAATAAAGAATAATTTGGGTTGAGTGTACAGATATAGAAACGGGTGCCCCAGTGAAAGATGGATTGGCATGTTAGGGTGAAAGTGTGTGAAATAAAAATGGTGGAGCGTGGGGGCCCCATGGGTGGGTTTCTGTATTAGGTAAATGGATGGAGGACAATCTGCAGATGGTCAAACTGATGGTGGATGAGATGGAGGGAAAATGATATTGCGAAGGTGTAGTCAATATAATCGAGATAATATGACCTAGGAGTCCATTAGGAAAGCTAGCAGTATGATGAGAAGTACGGGGTTCATTCTTGGAAGTGCATAAGACTATCAGGACTCCCATCCCTAGGGGGTGAAATCAACATGAGTGTCAATTTTCCAAGGGGAACTCTGAATGGGAAAACTCATGTGGGGGAGAGTGCTACTGGGTGACAGTACCCAAATGCATCATAGGTAAAGGTACTGCAGAGCAAGATGTAAGAACCCTAAAAGTAAATGTCAGAGGGGATGACTAGAAGATGCAATTGATTTATAGAGGGAATAATTACATGCCAGCGTCAAACATATACCTAAAGGGGCTACGTCACTTTGATGAACAGGTACCTACACACATGAAAAACAAATACTCGACATGAAAAATATCTAATGATAAAGAACATATAACAACTATTTGATAAAATTGAACATGTGCATGCATACCTAAATGTGACATGAGAAAAATGCTCCTCCAGGGCCAAGTTTAGATGATGGCCCAGGGAATTTGAATGTGTAGATGGTGGGACAAGGATCCCGTAGCTAAGAACATATCAAAAAATGAAGGCTCTGGGTTCCTATAACAGAGTGTGGAAGTTTGGAAAAAGGGGATATATATGGTTGTTGGGTCTACATTGCCACCTCATTTGTACCTTTCACTATAGATGAATTGATGAGAGTGTTCTAAGGAGATTTGGATATTGCGGGAGCATGAGGCTACCGATCCGGGAGCTGCAAGAGACAAGTTAGTGGTCCTATCTTCTCGCATTGTGTGATTTTGAGGGAGGTTAGCTAGGGACTATATGGAGGGATGTACATGAGGTCAGGAGGGTGAAAGATCTCTTGTGAAAGGAAAAGTGCTCGATGATGGAGCGCATTCCATGGGAAATAGTGGGTAGTGAGCTCATTTAGGATATCTTTGTTGTAGTGGAAAATGTGAGAATACAGGGGATTCGGGAATGTGACAGGGGGAACTGTCAATGGGTATATGTTATTGTCCTCAAGGGGTGAGAACGTAGAGGGGATATCATGTATAGGGTGTGATGGCTCACTTTACATAAACCGAATGTCACGATATTGTGGATGGTACCTCATTCGCTTGAGGACTGATGATGAAATATATCGAATATCAGTAATGTGAGCCTCCATGGGGAGTGACTGAGAGGGCTCTGTCTGAGATGTGTGGCATACCATGGCTAATGTTTGGAGAAATTGAGGTAGAGATGGGAAATGATGAGTATAATGTCCATATTATGAACATATGGCACAAACGAATTTGGTTTGTAACCCTTTATTGCATGTGTTTAAGGACTCTGTAGTAGCATTGGATGTACTTGGTGGAGTAGTGACCAATATCATTGATTTAGGGAGTTGGATAATATTGCGTAACTTAGGAAGAGTAGGACATCTATTAGTGGGGTGTCCTTCTCTTTCACATAGTGCATAAGGAGGTTGAACTTGGGGAGGAAGTGGGGTTATGGGATCTTTCTTATTTAGTCTGACCCCAACAATGGTAGTGGTGCCACCAGTTGGGGGTGAGGGTGGTGTGGTGGGAGTTGATACTGGGATCTACATCGATATTCCCTTTGTCCAAGGAGGGAGATATGGTTGAGGAACCATTGCGGGTGGATGAAGATATCATATAGGGATGGAGAGAACCATGTTATGAAGGGTAAGGGTCGCAACTACCTGGAATGATTGGACTCCATGTGGGGAGTAGAAGAAGGGAATTTGGGTAATGTGATCCAGGTGGATATCGGGGGCCACCCACCTTTTCCAAATGGCTCAAAACAGTTTTCTGGCCATTTTGGCAATTTACTATTTTTAGCAGGTTTTCACTTCCGGGGCCATTTTGAGGGCCTAAATGAAGTTTTTTC
>ML793412.1:442771-463539 GCA_009831015.1 Picea engelmannii
TTGTATCCACTTTTAATTATAGTACACTCATCACTTCACTTTATTATTTAAATAATTTCTTCTTTGCAACCACTTTGACTACTTTGACCTTTTGGGGCTTCTAGATGACTCATGAGGGTTCTCCAACTTCACATGGCCATAACACTATTACCGTGAGGAGTTATGTGATGTTCCACATACCACCAGAAATTGAATGACATGTACTATCCATATAGAATAGTCTTACCTAAAAATATATCAAAAATCATACCATTATCCATCATACAAACTTGGGTCTATTACCCAAACCTTTGTGCTACTAAAATTCTCCACCAGACTTTCTTCAAGGGTTGACATCAATGAAAACCAACCCAATTAATCAATAGAGAAAGGGATACAACTCTCATGAAAAGGAATTACAGTTTGATGAAGCGGAAAAGAAGAAAACTGAGGTGTATACCTCAACCCCAACAAAGAAGAGGACTGGAACATAGGAGGGAGAAATAAGGAAGACAATGAAGTATCACAAGAATCCTCCAGTCCTCACTATTACATAAGACAATGCAAAATTCATCATAGATAAAGTCCAAGATAGAGGGGAGGATACAATATGTGCAACATAGGAACAAAGAGAGGAAATTATGGAGAATTTAGTAGAAGCACATGACATTCTACAAAGGATGCAGCAAAATACAATGGAACATCCTACAACGTAGTAGCAAGAAAAAGAACATGAATTACCATTACATAAAGCATCAACACATAAGGAACACGAAGAAATAGTAAATGGCAGTGATGGGTTTCAAATCATGCAGGAAATGTTGGCAGTACACAAGAACACTTCGTAGAAAAAGGTGAGGACATAGACCATCTAAAGTTGGTTCTGGTGCACATACCCACAAAGGCGTTGTATAAGTTAAAAGCGAGTGTAATGCATAAGTTTCAGTCTAGAGCTAGGGTGGATGCCACCAGCCTAGAGATTGAAAGGGAAGTTAAGGAAATATTTCAAGTAACTTGCGAACAAATCACAATAGAGAAGGAGGAATAGAAAAAACGTGCAGACAAACTAGAGAAGAAACTCACAAAGGTATACAACAACATAGAAGACTGCTTGCAAGAACTTGAGGTCAGAGTAGAAGAAAAGATACAAAATATTGCATAGAAAATGGAGAGATATAAGCAACAAATAGCAGAGTTAGTAGAAAAACTAACTCCAAGCACACCCCTAGAAGTAAGGGAACATAGAGAGTAGGATGCTACGGTGCACGTAGATAGTATAGCACAGGAGGTAAAAGAAGTGGAAGAATTGCATGACGGGATTGCACATATTTGGACCAACCTGGAAGAAGATCAGAGGATCCAACAGATGGAGCAGAGAGAAGAAAAGTTGAACATTATAGTTCAGGACTTAAAGAAGAGGAAGAAGGCAATGGACCTATCCCTGAGACTGAGGGCCGCACGAGATATGAAAAATTTGCAGACAGAAGTAAAGGTTGCATAAGAGGAGAAACAAGCATGACAGGCTCAGTTGGAGCCCCTACAAGCACAAGAAGAACAAATGATAACTGTGTTGGAAGTGGAGAAACCCAACTTGGAACAGGCGCATGCAGGAAGTAGGGAATTGTTGAAGGAGAACATGACAATGCAGGAGGTGGAGATACTGGAAAAAAAGAGTGCACAGGCTAAGAAGAAAGTGATAGAGTTGGGAAAGAAATTCCATGCACTGGAGGTGGCACTGCAATAGCTGAACTCAGTCTAAGTGGCTCGGGATGAGCCACATGTTAATTTTGGGGGCCTGTTGGCGTAGGCCTATGCTGGTAGAAAACGTAAATTTTGGATCAATGATCAAGAACAACACAAAAAATGAGGCAGATTGGACCAAGAAGGAGAGTGCGCCATTTTTTTAGGAAAAGCAATGTGCACGACAGGATTTGTAGAAATTCGACGCGTATGTGGACAAACCTAGCCATGTTAGTATTAGGGTTTTGGAATGTATTGTAAGGATTTTTAACCCATTTTGTAGTATAAATAGGAGGTATGAGGAAGATAGAAGAATATGAATAGTTTTGGAGAGACTTTTGTGTTAATTTTGCATGAGTGAGTACCTAGAGCATCTTTTTGAGTCTGAGTTTGTTGAGAGATATGGAGCTCGAATGGATTCAATATTGTGATGTAAAAGAGGGCCAGGTCGCAAGATTTGGATATTGGTGCGACACTATTCAGCCTCACTACTCACACTATAATATGATGTAATGCATGAAACTCTATTTTGATAAATAAGAAAGAAGCATAAGATCTTTGTGGATGTATCCCCAGGGGGGTGAACCATGGTAAAACTTCATGTTGCAATTTGTATGAATGTTATTAATGACTACAAAAATCTATGTCGTGCAGTCACCCATAATCCATCTCGGGTGAGACTACGTTGTGCACTCTGTACACAGTGTAGCCTTATGGTTTACCAATAGGGCCGATGGTGAAAAGGGTTTTGTTGGAGAACTAAGGTAGAACTCGGGTCAACCCATACATCCAACACCTTTCCTGTCATGAAATTGTTTTAGAATGTAGGAGAGGATCCTAATGATTTAACAAGGAGGAGCAATCATATTATTGAAGTACAAGAAAGCAAAGATCAGGTCAATGACATACTTCAAGAATACCAGGATTAGATTAAGAAAATGTTTCACAGAAGTGCAAAAGAAAGGAGTTTTGAACCTGGTGATTTAGTGCTCAGATGTGATAGAAGAAGAGGGGAACCAGGAAAGCATGGTAATTTTGATCATAAGTGGTTTGGACCATATCAAATTGCATCAATTATGGGGAGGAATTCAATTTCTCTTCAAAATATTGGCGGTGAAGCACTCGAAATTCCTGTCAATGGGCGTTTTCTTAAACATTTCCTTTCTTAGAAACAATTTTCTTTATTTCATTCATTGTAAATATCGATTTTTTGTTGATTTACATTGGCATTTACTTTGTTTATATTGATAACTCATTTAATGAAAAAAAATTAATTGAATTCTATGAGTGAATTTATTTTAGAAAATAATAAATTTCTTCAAATTGATGATTTGTTACAGTTGAAGAAGTTAAGCTTAGTTTGGATTTTGTTTTCTAGTAAATTTGAATAAAATTAGTTAAAATGATGTTACTAAATAGTACAGTGTGGATTGAATAAACAAGATTAAGTCTTTCTTTTGTATTTAATCATGTGAATCTTTATAGAAATAAAAAAACTAGTCAATAGAAGAAAATTAAGCATGCTACTTTGATGAGGTTGGAGAAAAGTTTATTTATTTCTTTATTTTAGTTGAAAAAGTATGTTTAGAATAATCCTTGTAAATTTAACCTTGATATTAGAGTAGTTTTCTCAAGGTTAAACTTTAGACATAAGAGAATTAAAAACATGTAATTCACCCAAAGGAGAAGCTATATTTAGAACTAAAAGAAAATTAATCACATAGTATCCTTAAATGTGTAGACAGATCTACTCTATTTTATATCTAAGACAAATATCATCCCATGTGTTTTCTAACACACTAATTTCCCCCAATTAGAATTATTAAAGTAAAAATAAATGACATATGGTGAAAGGAAATTCAAAATAATTGATTTCCCCCATCTTGACCAAAGGAGATGATGAAAGGAAATTCATTAAATGATTCCACTCATCTCAAATAAATAAATCATTCTAAAGAGGTGGTGAAAGGAAATTTAGTTTGGGGTATGTAGATAACTTCACCAAGGATATGGGTGACTCGCTAGAAGTGAAGCAATATCTATGATGTCTGTTAATACTATTTACATATCCTCATCAATACTTTGTTATTAGTTCTTTTTCAATGATTTTTATATCCTAATCTATTTGGGTCAAAAAAATATATATATAATATAAATATTGTTTATAAACTTTTTATCTGCCCAACTTGCAGCGTGTTTCACATCTCTGTTTGAAACATACTATCATCTTTTACTCACTCCCTAGCAAGTCTATTCGTCAGATTAATAGGTTTTAGGTGAAAATGTGTGGTTTTAACGCTTGTTATTTTTTTCTCATTATTTTCTCGTGTTAAGAATGATTTTTTTGTGTGGCTTAATGATTGTTTTTCTTCTTTAAATTCATGACTACAAAGCATGAATTTAAATCCTCTTTCGTGCAAAACCACTAGAAGAAACTATGTCATGGTTTTGTTTTGTGTCATTCAAAGACTATCGTTTCTTCTAGCTAAACTAAACATGAGAAAAGGGTTCATGAGGTATGATTAAAGAATCGTTTATCTCCTAAATCTAAATTCAATATGAAAATATGAAATTGGTTATGTTTGAGTGTCATAAACCTATGACATAAATTGACCTTAAACTAAACCTTATGATAAAACTATTGTTCAAAAACCTATTCCACACTACAAGTGATTGACCTATATTTTATGGCCCTTTCTAAAACCTTATGATATGCCATTTTATTTTATGATTTATTGTTCCCATCGACTGACCTTTTGGTTACCTCTTTAATCATAAACGCATAAGGGGGGATGTCCTCGATTTCAGGCCAGGGTTTCGTAGCAAACATGGAGGGTTGCATGAGTCTTGTTATTTTGAACCCGGTTGTCCTCTCCTCTGTGGGAGATAATAAACATTTTGAATACGAGATGATTTCAGGGTATCCTCAGTTCCTCTTTTTCTCGTTTGGTATCAGGTATGTCATCCCGACCTTTTTTGATGCTTATGTGTTTACCGTGTTGTGTCTTCCTGGTTTTTGTCCTCATAAAACTTTCCTCTCTGTGCTTTGGTTCTCCCTCATTGTCAATCCTTTCAAAAACATTATGGCTCATGTAGTCCAAATAGAACCAAGCAGCCCACAAACTCTATTAATTCATGACGATGTAACTAATAAGATCACCCAGGTTGGTTGGTTATTTTTCATCCGATAGTTTAATGGGTTTAATTTGTAAGTGGCCAGGGAATTCACCAAGACCTTCGATGGCACTAGGGCTAAGGTGGGAGATGTCCAATTCCAGATTAATGAGGAGTTTATTTCCAAAGCTATTGGTCTTCCTCTTTCATGGGATAAATGGTTTAAAAATGTTAAGGTTAAGAAAATCCCTTGGTTGTCTCTGTTGACATCTGAGAAAACACAGTACCATATTAAGGGTATGCCCTTGAAATTCTTCCATCTCAAATGGCATGGTATCTTGTTAATTATCAAACAATTAATAAGCTGTGAGGGATGCTATGGTTTGATATTCTATTTTCATATACGTTTTCTTATGGTTTTCCTGGGTCTTCATTTAGACTTGCATTTTTATTTGCACAAAATTTTGCAAAAGATTTCTAAGTTTTATCAACGCCCAAATCAAAACCTTTAAACCAGTCTCTTCCATCATGGTCTTATTCGTACCCCGGTCGAGTGTAATCTTTCTAGTGTTGGGGACAAATGGGAAAGTTTCCTAGTAAGAAATCAGTTTTTATCCTAGCACAACAACCTTGTTGTTGACATTACTCAGGATGCTAAAGATATTTTACCTCCTTAGACTCTACCACATGAGGTTCATATTGAAATTCAACTCCACATAGATCCTATTTCATTTCCCTATCATCAAAATAGTGCTTTACTTGCAGTGGAAATGACACTAAATAAGGAGTTTGTTCCTAAGAGCTCTTTAGAAACTGTCCTAACTAGTTTGAAGGATCGAATATCATATTATGTTGAATATCAGTCACACACTATGTATTCAATGATTGAATAAAAATATAAGGAACATAGCAAAAGAATTAAATAGTCACACCAAGCCTATGAAATTGATTTTAGGAATAAGAGGGTTGTTCATGTTCTGTCCAGGATGATTCAAAATACAAATAGGAAAAAGGATAGCCCAATTCCAACAAACACTATAATGGATTGAGACTCCTCAGAAGACATAAGTGGAAAATGTGAAGAGGACATTCATGCCCAGTATGATTTTGTCTCAAATTTACCTCCTTTCCTTCGAGATTGTGAAGGATTTTCAGGCATACAAGCTGATCTAAAAGCTAAATTAGTGCAATAAAGACCCTTAGAGACAAACCAACAACATTCAATCTCGGATTTGGAACCTGAGTACTGTCATAATTTCTTAGCATGGGCTCATAGGTATTATGTTGATGTCTCGTATTTGCAAATGTGCCTAAATTGGGTAATGAGGAAAAATAGAGAGTTGGAAAAAGGATAAAAAGAAACTAAAGACTGAAGCCCAGAAATGCATATCTTGGGCGAGTAAAAAGCCAAAAACTTCTGGAGATATAATCAAAAAATTCAACAAATGTCAACCTTGTTATTGGATCATAAATGCACACTTCTTCATTCTCGAATTCATGATTTGTGTAACAAAATTTAGCTTCATTTCAGTTGAGTTTGTTTTATTTAGCATGATGTGTTTTTATTGTTCTTTAGACTAGCTACATAATCAAAGATTGTGTAGCCAGTATTAATTTAGTTAATGAGAGTTCTAATTTTATTTAATTTTTATTTTCAGGTCTTAAAATAGATCGATGGATGTTATATGCATTTGCTTATCCATTGAAGATTATGGATTTTTTGTTGTTCTTTTGATTGGTAATTATACTTTATCTCCAAACAGTTGGCGATTTAATTTTGATTATTATAAAAAACTTTGTATAAGTTGTTATGAATATTGTTATTATAACTTAGATTAGGATTTGATTTCTCAACTACTCTATTTTTGAAAATATCTACCTCTATCCTATGGATATGAGAGTCGATCATTGTTTTGTTTAAATACTTGTGTTGTTTTGAAGCGAGACGATTTGGAATTCTGGGACGATGGACTAAATTTTATTTTGAAGGAGGGTATGAATACACATTTTGCTCAATGGATTTTTTCCTATCAGTAAAATGTTTTGGTATGATTATTCTATTGGTCATCTGATTTCATATTCTTCTAAGCTCAAATGTGTGTTGATTAAATTATCTTTGATCTGTTTTATGAATCCATGATTTGGCGTTTTCATTTTGTTCATGTAATTTCTATTTTATAAACATTAGTCTATCATTATAGATTATTAAGATACATATGATATTTCAATTGTAAGGAAAATATCTCAATATTTTGAGTTGATTCAGATATTTTGAATTTGTTATAATCAATTATGTTGGTTGGAATTATTTCCCTCCATTGCATATTGGTTCATTAACTGACATAATGGGTCTGCTTTTTGAAAATTGTCTTTCTGTTTCATAAGTGATATATCAATTACTTAATTACCTTAATTTCTTTGGGTAATACCATAACTCTTGCTACTCGGTAAATTGCTTGCCATAGATTTCTCTTTGGAAGACAGGTTGTTGGAGCAAATCTTACACATGAAGGCATAATCATAACTTTGTTTTGGTTGTTGATCAGTAACAAGTTAGTTTTCTTTTATTATTTTAGTTTACTAATCTTTTTTTGAATGAATAAGAATTAACATTTAAACTTAAAGTGCTTTGCTCATTTAAGTTAAAACATTATAATTTTCTTTCATTCCTTTTTTTAGTTTGAATTTTTTAATTAAATTAGTAATTAGTTTTAGAATAGATTTTTATGTATATTTATGTGTTACTTGAGTTCTGTTTCCAGCAGTGAAATTTTAGTTTCATAAGGATTTCTTGTAAATCTTTGCACTTGTTTATCTGTATATTTTGTAGATAAGAATTGTGAAGTAGTAAATGTATATAGTAGATTTTTGTTAATCAATAGTTAGTCATTTTTTAGTTTAGATACCTTTATCGAATAACGGAGTCGTAAAACCCATCAGGGTAAGTTATCTCTAATGGCTTAGGTTACTTATAAAACCTCGGACCGGAATTTCCCTTCTAGTTGACGAGTGTTCAGATTATGCCCATCAACAAATGGCGCTAGAAGGAGGGCCTAGAATATATTAATGGCACAAGGGGGTTGAAAGACACCTCCTAACAATCGCTCTCCTGTTATAACACATAGTCATTCAAAATCCATTGTTGTACCCAATAAAACCACTACATCTGAAGCCCAGTATGTTATTCCACTCGAACCACATTCTCAATCCATTCCTGTCGAACCTATGACACCGCTTCCTCAAGGACTTGGTGTACATGAGATTATCCATATTTCTTATCAATCAGTAATAAGAACCCAAGATACCTTGACCAAACTCAGGAAGTTGGGTGACCAATTGCATCAACCTCTTAACTTTTTTAGCCAGCAGGAAAATCTTTGTGTTACTGGTACACCAAATTACACATTGCATGATATTTTTGTTAACCCATCTAAAACACTTATTCTAAGTGATGGGAGATATGTTCTTCCTCCTTCACTACCCGATTCTTCTCCACCCCCTTCCAGAGGAGAATCCTCTGATGAAGAAAGTTCATCTTCTGAACTATCTAATACTTCAAATAACTCACATACTTTGGCCCATATGGCAAACCAAAATAATCCTGCCAGGACTTGTCTTGATCAAGATGTTGTGGTCATACCAGGATCTCAACATCCTTTACTTAAGCATCCTAAAAAATGGTTACCTAAGTTTGATCTTGATTCTAAGCAGTCAACTAAAGATCATATAAAAAAATTCATGTTGGTTGTTAGTCTTAGAAATCTATAACATGAAGATGTCATATGCACGATTTTTCCTTATACCTTCGAAGGAAATGCCTCCACATGGTACTTTGCACAACATCCTCAAATTATTGTTTCCTGGGATAGATTTGAAACCTTTTTCTTAGAAAAATTCAGAGATGACAAATCTCTCAAAGTCCTAGTCATGGATTTATCTAGTATGAAGATGAATCCCAAATAAAAAGTTAAAGATTTTAACCAAAGATTCCTTACACTCAAAAATAAGATCCCTGCAGATTCTATGCCTACAAAAAATATGATTGTGCATTATCATGCTAAATAATTACATCATACTACAACCATGTGGGTTAAAATGTCTAAAAAGAATACTCTGTTAAAAGCTTTTGAAGAACCAATTCTCATTGAAAAGGACATGCTCATCTTGAAGGATAACACAAATCCTAAAAATGAATCAACTTCTTCTTCCAAGAAGAAAATATAATTTCTCAGCAAATCGCCTTATAAAAACAAATATTAGGAACCCATAGATATGGAAAACTTCCAAAATCCTTTCAAAATTTATCCAATGAGGTTTTAGATCTGAAAAGAGCTACAAAGGAAGGATCTTCTAGAAAAGGAATTTATCAAACATATTTTAGAAGACCACCTCAAAATCCTCCCAATAATCCAACCCCTTCGGTTGAAGGTATAAGTTTGGCAAGATTACACCATCCTATACAATCCTTATTAGCTGGAGCTAATAATATTTCTGATGTCCTTGCTAAACAAAAAAATGATGTAGAAAATGAGGATGAGGGAACACCTAATGAAGGAGATTCATCTCCTCCAGCTTTCGGACATTTTTCGGACAACATTTTTCAAGACAAATTTGAAACTGTACATAATAATCAACATCCTTATAACACTCGTAGTAAAAATTATCCTAAAGATCAAAAAAAATATGAACCTGACGCAAACAAAAATGAAAGATCAAGACAAATGAAACATTTTGAAACATCGAAAAGTTTTTCTTTCTTTGATCTAGACTATGATCCTATTAAGGATTTTAAAAGGTTAAAAGAAAATATTTCAATCTATGAGCTGCTTAACTTCCCTTACATCCAACAAAAAATGTTACAAAGTGTTGGGGCTCAAACATGTTCTATTCTCATCCACCTTTCCTTTCATCATTCTTCACATTTCATCGCCCCATTAACTTTTCACGATATCATTTCCATAAATATACTTGGGTTTCACCTTATTGTTCTCCACTTTATTCATTTTAGTATTTAAAAGGAATTTGTGATTAAATGTTAGAAAATCAACATGTTTTCATATATATCTCAAATATGTGTGAGCTTTGTAATGTGTAGGAATATGWGAAGGATTAATTCAAAGGACTTCTCGAATACTTCCTCCACCATTTCAATATTTGAGGAGATAATTCAAGCCCATTCCAAGGAGAAGATCATGGAGATTTTGTTGGAATATCTTATCTAAGATATATGAGAGATATGTGTGAGGATTTAAAGGGATTGTATTTTGTAATAATGGAAAATAGGTTGAGAGAATAGTGGATCTGTAATAATGAGATGGTTATCTTATCTTCAAGGATCTCATGTATAAAAGAGAGTGCTCTCTCTACATGAGGATTCAATTAGATTATTCACATAGAAGAGGATTTAGATTATGTAATTAGAATCAAAGTAGTCATTAGGATTCGAAAGAGAAAGGGATTCTTATCTTTGATTCATGGTTTTGGTTTTCATGCTTTTAATATTTTGTTATGAAGATTGATTTGATTATTGAATGTAAGATTTCTTCATTGGTGAGAGCTCTCATGTGTTGTTGTGCCATTTAACTCTTCACTTGTTGTATCTGCTTTTCCTTCATGTAGTTCTCCATTTCTAGATTAATTTCCTTTAAGCAATTTCCCATTCTTAGAGTAATATCATTTATGCAACTAGATTAATTAAATTCCAGTCGTGTGTTAGATTAATGATTCTATTCCAGTCGTGTGTTATTTAAACAAATTTCTCCAATATTTTATCCACTCCATGCTCCCTATACATAGTCAACCCGCGTGTACATGCACCCTATACACAAACAACCCGCGTGGACATCAGAAAATAGGGTTTTCTGTGAATGCGAGACTTTTTCCGTCAAGATTTTCGACATTGCCAAAACTTTGATGCGTACATGAGATCCTCCTCTCTCTCTCTTCCTCATAATAGATCTTCAATCATGCTCAAGAGATCCACACCAATAGGATGCTCTCACAAGAAGCTCTCCATCAATACTCTACAAGATATTCACAAGAATCTCTCCATTGATCCACAAAAGGATTCTCACCTAAAATGTTCTATTTACAAGAGATCCTAGCTTCTCATTTATACTTTCATCTTCTAGGTCACTTAACCCATTTTTAGGTTACTTAACCCATTTCTAGGTCACTTAACCTATTTTCCTTATTTTAGGGTTAACCACTTTCCATGAATAGAAAGTTCTCCAATACTTTATCATTTAAATATTCCTTCTTAATTTTGTCACTTTACTTTATCATTTAAATAATCCATCTTGATTTTGTCACTTTACTTTATCATTTAAATAATGATTTCTTATTTTCAAGCACTTTTACTTCTTTGACCTTAGGGGCTTCAAGCCTTCATATGGGGGTAATCCAACTTCATAAGGCCATAAATCTCAAACCATGAGGAGTTATGTGACATTCCACATACCACCGGAAATGGCATGACAAGCATTATCCATCTAGGATAGTTTATCCAACAACTTAATTGATCTTCATCTCATTATTCCATATACAAGCATGGGTCATCCAACCGTTCTCCTAGGATAACTCAATCCATAAAGCGTCTTCCTGTGAAGGCTTTCACCATAAGGGGACCAGTTTGGAGTTCATCCATTTGTGCACCTTATCAACCATGATAAGACAATAATGATTCATCTTTGCATTAATTAACCACTGCATTATGTATCAATGAAAACTCATTGATCCATCTTCATCAATTGGTTTCCACTTGTACATATATCATCCTCATCAAGGGAATCATATCAATGATCCATATTTATCAATTGGCTTCCACTTGGACATATATCATCCTCATCAAGGGCATCATATCAATCAATTACTTGACATCAATCAAACCAAACCATTTACATCAATGACATATGTTCCAACAATCTCCCAAATAATCAAACCATTGGAATCAATGACAAATCATTGGCATCAATGACAACATGATCCAACAATACCCCCCTTTGGCATTGATGGCAATACTAACATTGATGTCAACTCCAATTACCATTATTGATGTCAACATGTAGACAAGGCATGTTTTACATCAATAGTCAATGTGACTATCTCTCCACATCAATCTCTCCCATCAATAAACATCAATCACATCAATGTGATTATCTCTCCCCCTTTGAAATCAATGGCAACGGGCCATTCTCCTCTTTGGGGTTTCTCCCCATGTCTTGTTGCCACTATTGTTAATGTTTATGCCATTATTATAGTTCTTTGCATTTCATTAGATAAGAGCATAATAAGAACAAGATCACTGAGAAATACACATTCACAAGAGACACAAAATTTATCCTGGCAAACCCTCTAGGGGAAGAAAACCCAGCAAAAAATTCCTTATCATAAATGGCTTATACAATGTTCAAGAGATAACTCAAACCAATACAGAAAGTCCTCCCCAAGAGATGCGCCACCCTTCTTCTCCTCTTTCCAACTTCCAATTGCAGCTTGCCTCATAAGATATTGAGCAAGTGAAGTGTGTCTAAGAATTAAGGCGCTAGCCTCTTATTTATATCAATCTGGAACGTGTGAAGAGTCGCCATCTGGCAGGGCTGACCTCTCACTCTGGGTGGGTAAACCCACCTTTAATTAATTCTAGGCCTTCCATTATAACTGTTGGGGCCGACTTCTTATTCTGCACTTTGTAATTGTCCAATGACCAATCTGCAAAAGGGGATTTGGTCCTTATACAATTACCAACATGATTAATCCTCAATGGGGATTAATCTAATAACAATAATAATAATAATGACATGATTAATCCACAATGGGGATTTAATCCAATAACAAAATAATAATAAGAATGCTCTTCGCAGTTACATTATTTCAACACTCCCCCTTAACAAGAAGGGTATTTATCATCAGCATCAGGTGAGAGAGGTCTGCATCATCAGTGGCATCTGGAGGACAGTATCATCAATATCATCTTGAACAATTTTCTAGCACATTTACGAGTCATCGGAATTTTTCTTCATCAACAACATCATCATTCTCAAAAGAATGCTATCATCATCTGCATCAAACATGCATCATTAAAAATGATACCTCATCACAGCATTAGGCTGGCACATCACAGTACTACACTAGCTCAATGTCACAGCGGTTAAGTTGGTAGCTCAGTGTCAGTCACATCTTGCTTTATGTCTAACAACTAGGTCAGAAGCAAGTAATATCATCATCTTGCTTTACATCTAACAACTAGGTCAGAAGTGAGGAATCACAGCGTCATGCTTTACGTCTAACAACTAGGTCAGAAGCATGACTCATCTTGCTTTACGTATAACAACTAGGTCAGAAGCAAGGAACACATCAAAATCTCGCTTTACATCTAACAACGAGGTCAGAAGCGAGGAATCATCGGCGTTATGCTTTACGTCTAACAACTAGGTCAGAAGCATAACTCATCTTTCTTTACGTCTAACAACGAGGTCAGAAGCAAGGAACACATGGCGTCATTCTTTATGTCTAACAACGAGGTCAGAAGTATGACTCATCTTGCTTTACGTCTAACAACTAGGTCAGAAGCAAGGAATCAACAGCGTTATGTTTTACGTCTAACAATTGGGTCAGAAGCATAACTCATCTTGCTTTACGTCTAACAATGAGGTCAAAAGCAAGGAACACATCTACTCCCCCTTTCAGGGAAGGTCCTTTCGGATAATACCAAGCTTATCTCGAAAGTGTTCAAACTTTACACAAGATAGAGGCTTAGTCATCACATTGTCAACCTATTCATCCGTGCTAATGTACTGGAGCTTCAAGGCTCCTCTCTGTACCATGTTGCGGATGAAATGACAGCGGATCTCTATGTGCTTCGACCTGTCGTGGAACACAGGATTCTCTGTCATTTTAATACAGCTTTGATTGTCACATAGAATCATGGTTGCTCTCATCTCCAAATCAAATAGGCCTGTCAGCAACTTTCAAATCCATATAGCTTCGCAGCTAGCAGAACATGCAGCAATGTACTCTGCTTCCGCTGTGCTGAGAGCAATACCGGATTGCTTCCTACTTTTCCACGAGATCATAGATGATCCCAAACTGAAACAGCATCCGAAAGTGATTTTTTTTGTTAGCAATGCTTCCTACCCAACCTGCATCAGTATATCCACTCAATGTGAAGTCATGATCTCCATCATAGCTGAGACCATAATCCATTGTACCTTTGAGGTACCTCATCACATGTTTTGCAGCCACTAGATGAATACATATGGGCTCTACCAGAAACTGACTCAAGGTGTTCACTACAAAACAAATGTCTGGTCTGGTGTTCGTCAAGTACATTAGCGATCCAATAATCTGTCTGTATAGAGTGCCATCTATCAAATCTGACAAAGTATCGACCAGTAGCTTCAGCTTTGCTTCCATGGGTGTATTCATGGAATTGCATTCTAGCATGTTGAATCTCCTTAAGATTTCGACCATGTACTTCCCCTGGTTAAGGAAGATTCTTTCCGAACTCTGCCATACCTCAAGACCTAAGAAGTAATGCATTAGGCCAAGGTCTTTCATTTCAAATTCAGTGGAAAGTCTCTATTTACATTCAACAATGAGCTTTTCATCTCCAGTTAAGAATAAGTCATCCACATACAGTAATAGTATTACTGGTTCATTCTCCATGATCTTGAAGTAGAGATTTGAATCTGCTTTACTCTTGGTAAAGCCCAAGCTTGTCAAGAAACTGTCTATACTGCCATATCAAGCTCTGGGAGCTTGCTTCAATCCGTATAAGGATTTCTTCAATCGACAAACATGAGACTTCTTGTCTTCAACCTCAAATCCTTGGGGTTTCTCTATATACACTTCCTCTTCGATAACACCATTCAAAAAAGTTGTCTTCACATCCATCTGGTGCAGCTTCCATTTCGTCTTGGCAACAAGAGCTATAATGGTTCTGATCGAAGTGTATCTGGCCACAGTAGCGAATGTCTCTTCATAGTCGATTCCTTCCTTCCGGGAAAAGCCACGAGAAACAAATCTTGCTTTATATTTCTCAACACTTCCATCAGCAGCATCTTTTATCTTGAAGAGCCATTTTGATGATACCACATCCTTACTTTTTGGTCTGGGAACAATTTTCCATACATCATTCTTTATTATGGATTGGTATTCCTCTATCATGGCATCTGCCCATTCCTTCTTCTGGATGGCCTCTTCAAAACATGTGGGTTCTTCATCAAGTAGATTGCACATCAAAGTCGTGTAACTAGAGAATGGCTTTGGCCTCTTCACCTGTCTTGTGGTTCCTTCTGGAACACCATACTTCTCTCCATCTTGAATAAGCTCTCTTGCCCAAGAAGGATTTCTTTTATGGGAGAAGGTCATTTGAGGAGGTTCTTGAACTTCTGTGATATCATGATCTTCAGGAGTCTCCTCACCAGGGGAAGCTATGAATTCCCTTACAGGTTCTGCAGCTCTGAGAACTTCCCTCACAAATTCTTTCATCCTGGGATTTACAGGTTCCTCTTCATATACCTCTTCAAGCTGACATCTTCTCAATTTCTTAAGTGCAACTTCTTCATCAAAGGTCATGTCCCTACTGATTTCAATATGGCGGTGACCAGGTATGTAGATTCTGAAGGCCTTGGATACCTCACAGTATCCCACAGATATTCCCTTCTTTCCATAGGGTTCCATCTTGTTTCTTTTCTATTTCGGTATATGGATAAACACTGGACAGCCAAATATTTTGAGATGGCTTACCTCTGGCTTCTTTCTGGTGAACATCTCTTCTGGTGTATTGGACCCAAGTGCACCATGGGATAGTTTGTTCTGCACATAAACAACTGCCATAGCTACTTCTTCCCATAAGCACATAGGAAGATCTTGATCTTCACAGCTTCCAGCATGGTTCTGTTCTTCCGTTCAGCTACACCATTTTGTTGGAGATCTTGATCCCAACATCTTTGCAGACATTCATGAATTCTTTTGAGGTATATTTTTCTCCATTATCTGACCTGAGTATCTTAATCTTTCTTTTGGAAGGATTCTCTATCAAGACTTTGAATTCCTTGATCTTGCTGAACACTTCAAATATATCCAGGTCTTTTATGAGAATAATCATTAATGAATGATACATAGTATACATACCCATTAATGGAGGATGATGGCATTGGGCCACATACATATGAATGAGTGAATTATAGGACTCCTTCTACCTTGTTGTCCCTCTTTGGAAACGGGTTCTTGACGTTCTTCCTTTGTGCACATCCATCGCATATGCCTTGATGGTCACCTTTGAGTTATGGTAAACCTGTGGCAACTTTGCATATGTATGGTAGCGCCTTGTAGTTGATGTGAGCTAATCTTCTAGAGTTCACATGGATTCTTCAATAGCGTGGGTCATGGCAGCTTCTGAGTGACCCACCTTCTTCTTTTCCACTGATGATTGCTTCATTTATGATTTATTCTTTAACATGTTTCCTTCTGTAACCTTCGCTATAGCTTCCTCATGTGACCTAGACCAAGGTCAACAAAACAACAAGCAAGAATAATATCCTTCTTGTAATATATAGCAATAGCACGAACAATCATCATAGTAGCTCTTTTAGAGATTATTACTTATAATTGAGCAAATATTAAAGGTAAGGAATACAATACGAAATGGGGTCAACACTCTCTTAGTGTTGTGACCAAGCATTCTTCAATGGAAATCTAAAACTAACACATAAGGTTTCTCCTAGAGGAGGTGTTAGTCATATCAAACAAAGTATTCTCACATGTTATCAAGTATAATACTTTACGATGATTGCTATCTCAACTAAAGTCATTAGCTTGTCATGTGTACCTTTGAATCTTGATTAATCAAACCTGGAGCCTTATCCTCAAGAGTGAGTGCTTGGTTTTCTTCCAGGTCTCCTTCACTCAAGTGACGAGTACTTTCTTCAACCTGTCTATTGTACTAAGACAATATGCTATATTGACAAAATGTTAGGTTAGAGGATAAGCGCTATGATCAACTTTTAATCCTTCTAATGATTTTATCATAGCTTCAACATGCAACACTAATCAAGATAATTTCATAACAAATAGATGCATATTAGAATAATCACACCTAGGTTGCATCATTCCTCTGAATGTGTTGGATATTGAGATCCTTCTGTATCTATGGAAAAAGATCCCTTCTCCTGCAAATACTCTTTAGGGTTTAACCATTAACCATATGTGAGTACATACCTCGGATAACATTTGCAAGTAGTGGCTCCATCTAGTAGCAGCGGTAATCATTACCAAAAACTTCAAGAGTGATTGCGACTGGTTCTACGGCTGTAACTGCAACTGGTACTGCAACTGTAGCTGGTTCTGAGACTGCAACTACAACTGCAACTTAGGGTTTTATGAGGAAACCCTAATTTTTCAAACTTCGAATTTTGAAATTCTGATCCAGGGGATAGATGCGCTAGGCTGAGGCAAGTTAGCTGGTGCAGTCGGAATTTCGAAAATCCAACTTTTACCCCTTCAAATCTGATCTACGGATTTCTGGACTGGTGCTTCTGGTTTTTTGGTACTTCTAGTACTTCTGGTACTTCTGGTTTTCTGGTTTTCTTGTACTTTGTGAAACTAGGGTTTCACTTTCTGGGAGATCTAGCCACTGAAAAGGTGCGCTCTAGGTGCCAAATTGATCCTTGGGGGAGGGCGCAGCTTTCTAGGATGATAGGGAGCTGAAAATACTCACTTTTGAAAAACCCTAATTTTGGGGTACGGTAACAGTGACATTTTTCCTCTTGCAAATTGTGCTTTCTTCAGGTTGGCTCTGAAACCATGTTAATGTTTATACCATTATTATAGTTCTTTGCATTTCATTAGATAAGAGCATAATAAGAACAAGATCACTGATAAATACACATTCACAAGAGACACAACATTTATACTGGGAAACCCTCTAGGGGAAGAAAACCCAGCAAAAACTTCCTTATCATAAATGGCTTATACAATGTTCAAGAGATAACTCAAACCAATATAGAAAGTCCTCCCCAAGAGATGCGCCACCCTTCTTCTCCTCTCTCCAACTTCCAATTGCAGCTTGCCTCATAAGATAATGAGCAAGTGAAGTGTGTCTAAGAAGTGAGGCGCTAGCCTCTTATTTATATCAATCTGGCACGTGTGAAGAGTCACCATCTGGAAGGGATGACCTCTCACTCTGGGTGGGTAAACCCACCTTTAATTAATTCTGGGCCTTCCATTATAACTGTTGGGGCCGACTTCTTATTCTGCACTTTGTAATTGTCCGATGACCAATCCGCAAAGGGGATTTGGTCCTTATACAATTACCGACATGATTAATCCTCAATGGGGATTAATCTAATAATAACAATAATAATAATGACATGATTAATCCACAATGGGGATTTAATCCAATAACAAAATAATAATAAGAATTCTCTTCACAGTTACATTATTTCAACAACTATATAATCTCTCCCCTTTTGAACAAGGGATATCAATTTGATGTAGTGCTGAAAATACATTGAACATACTCCCCCTGTGACCATCACTCCCCTTGGAATTATGCCTCTGTGCACTTTCTTCAAATATAGGTCTCTTTTCTAGGTATGTATCTGATAAATATATCCTCCTAGAATCATGGAAATAAGAATGACTCCCCCTAAGGGTATGTCTCCCCCTATCTTCTCTGCAAGATGAACAATATGATACCATATGAAGACCCTTGGACCTGTTCATGCATCAAACTTGTGCTATACCATTCATCATGAAACAAAATATACGTCAAAAATGAAATAGAGAATCATGAACAATATATACACCAAGTGCATCATCTACCAAAATGTGCCCACCATGCACAACACCCATGTACATCAACCATGTACATCAACAATGTGCCAAAAGATATCATCCATGAAATGTATCCACCATATGCCAACATGTGCATCTACCAATATGCCAACATGTCCATCTACTAATTATGCCAAACATGTGCATCCAACCATATGCCAACCATGTGCATCTACCAACATGCCAAACAATGTATGATATCACTCATGATATCCATCATGAACCAAGTGCCACAATCATGTATCAAACAAATACCAATGTTGTGAAAATCAGGTAATACCATATATGAGTGTACTACTATGCTCCAATACCAAAAACATGATGATTCCCATACATGTATGCCAAGTCCTCCATAAAACATGTGCCAATCATCCAACCGTATGTCTCAACATGTAGCTAGATCCATATGAAAAAATGCATGCACCATGATATCAACATATGCTTCTAATAATACATCATAAGATATACCAACCATGTACACCACCATCATCACAAAATGATTATTTCCAACAGATCAACATCAATCCATACTCTTGGGTTAGTGCCACGCACCCAATATTTATTTTTATTATACCATTGTGTGATCTCACCATGAAAACCTGCAGAAAATAGTGTCAGAACCTACAATAAACAATGTCAGACCCTGGAATACAGAGTTATATCATCACATCAAACTCCAAGCCATGTGCATTGCCTTTTTCCCAAGGATTTTCAACATACATGCGTCCTGCTGCACAACTAAGCGTGTGTGTATGCGACCTATTCAAGGTCAGCATGGATGTACATGCGACTGTCACCACTGTTACCTGTGTGTACCTTAGTAGATGACACTTTTGAACTTCCATTCAATCTTTCATTCTGATCTGGCTGCTCTGTCTTCTTCACCCACTTCTGTAGATGACCCTTCTCTTCAGAACTTGAGCTCTGAGTATCCATCTTTTCAAAGATGTCTCCCTTTCTTACTTCATTCCTTCTTCTATCCATGCCATGTGAAGTCCTCATCATGGTATTTCTTCTTTTGTTCCAACACTCCTTGGATTTGTGGCCAAATCCACTACAGCTGTAGCATCTCATGAAGTAACAATGAACAACAATGTGTCCTACTTGAGCACATCTCCAACACCTCATGGTGTTATAGATTCTTCCATTATATATTCTTTCATAAGATCTACACTCAAAATATTTGTGACCATATCCATTACATGAATAATATACCCATGAAAAACACTTTCATACCTTTTCTTTGGTGTCCCAAGAATGGATTCTTGATGTCTTCCTTGCTTTGTTCTTTTGAAATTTTCTTTGACTTGTGTAGATGGTTGTTTTGCAACATTGTCTTCCCTTTTTGATGGACTTACCTCATGCTTCTTTGAGGTGCTTGCTTCAACATGTTTATCTTCTCCTTTGTATCCAAGACCTGATTTATCACATGATGGTCTTTGACTTTCCAAGATCTCATCCAAGATTTGTGAGCTATTCAAGAATTTGTTTTACTTTTCCACCTTCTTTCTAAGGTCAACAATTTCAGCTTCTAATTTGCAACATGAATCTTCCTTTTCATTTATTTGAATTTTCAATAGTTCCTCTATTCTTTTAGCTTCTTCAATTTGGGTCTTGAGATAGACAATAGTTTCAAAACTTTTGTTAGTCTCATCTTCTACATTCGTATCTTCTTTTCCATCTTTTAGTCTTGTGATATCTTCCTCCTTTTCTTCTAATTCAGTCTTATTTCTCTCTTCTTATTCTTTGATCATTTCTTTTAACTTCAAGATGTGCCTTATACGACTCCTAAGAAACTTCTTAGTGTTATCTAAAAGATAGTTAAAGTGTGTATAAAAATGATCACTCCTATACATGTATAAACCCTCTTTAATTTCCTTTTGAAGTTTTAATAGATTTCCTTTTATTCTTTTCATGGGATAAATACCATCAAACTTTACACAAACTATATCTATGTTGGGGCTCAGAAATGTCCTACTTTCATCCACCTTTCCCTTCACTATTCCTTACATTTCATCGCCCTATTAAACCTTCGTCATATCATTTTCATAAATACATTTGGGTTTCACATTATTATTTTCCACTTTATTCATTTT
>ML793413.1:23288-35234 GCA_009831015.1 Picea engelmannii
GATTCTCCTTGTCGAACCCCTTTTCTCAAGTAGTCTACACCTATTGCTTTGATGACATACCACTTATAGGGTCATAAGTTTGGTATCAATCTCTAGTCTCCACCTCCCCTTTCACCATGAGGAGGCCTCCTTATATAACCTTGGAGAGGCCCAACCACTTGAGATATCTTTAGGATAAGTTGAGGATTCTTCTCCTTCAGTTGAGGATCTTTCCTAAGATCATGCCTTAACTTTCTATTCAAATCCCACCACCTTCATAAATTGAGGGGATTCTTCCCTGTTTTAGCTCAACAAACCAAAAATCCGCTCAGAAAAGGTAGCGCTCCCCCAAAAGGGTGCATAGAGTGCTCAAACACTCCCCCAAAGAGGCTCAGGGAGCATTATCACTCCCTAACAGTGGGTAGGGGAGAGCTCCTCTCCAAAATCCATTTTTGAGTGGTTCTTTCAGTGGAAAAAGGCTTGTACTCCCTATCAATTGATTTCTCTTCTTCAAAACTAGTCTTTGAGGTGTCTTAAGTGTCCTTATGATGTTGTTAGAGGCACAACATAGGAAAGATGGTAGTATGATGTTTGTGACACTTGCGAAAATTGTGATCAAGATGCAACACTTGCGGACAAGATGCGACACTTACCACACTTGTAATGATGACACTTGCGACACTATTGAAGTGAGTAATTTTGAGGTGTAACAAGGCTAGAAAATATGAATAAGAATGAGGCTTCAAGACAAAGTTATGGAAAGACTAAAAGGACTCCTAACCCTATAGGAAACTCACAACATGGATGCTGAAATGCAAGACAAGGATCTACCTAGGGAATCCATGGTAGGAAAGGCTCTACCACCTAATTACGACACTTCTAAAGCAACATAGAAGGTTATGTGTTTCCCTTTGGTGGGGTTGGTCCTATGGAAAAGAAAAAACCGTTAATAGAATGCAAAATGAAAGGCGGTGAAAACCTATCCTAAATGCAAATGGGGAAATATCGATTTCGTCACAAGATCAAAACGGTAGTACCCATTCATCAAACAATACCAAATCCAAAGGAACAATAAGTTTAAAGGACCAAAATATCACCAAGAAGAATCATAACATCCATCGGGAGAAAAAATAAAGAAATTAGGGTCAAAGTAGGTCAAAACTGGCTGAAAAATCTAAAAATAGGAGTTAAAAGAGTCATTTTCACCATTACACTTTGAAAATTGCCAAAAATTGCCAAAAATCCTCTTCCTTCAAATTGACATTTGGAGAGCATCAGTGGACGAAATCAACTCATTATTGGGCCAAGTAGGTAGTTTTTCCCTTGTCTTACAATTTTATCCATTTATTTCATGCTTTATATGGATTTGGGGGAAGTGCGCTCTCAAATATTGGCTCTACTGTTTGTGTATGCATTATTTTCATAGTCAACGCACATATGTACGCTAGATGATATATTATCAACAAGTATAGATACATGACTGATACCAAAAAAGGGTGCATACATGCTTCAAAAGTTTGAAAAAGAGAGGCACTAAATCCAAAAATGTTTAACATGGCTCAGGATGTATGTTCATTGGAGGGAAAGAGAACATGACGATGTTGATCAAATGGTCGAGGAAAAACCAGTGGTAGTGGCAACATTAAAACAATGCAGGTTATGAAAATATTTCCAATGTCCCCTTATGAGAGCTCATCCATGACTGTTAAACCATTTGGTAGAATACTAGAATCCAGATGTAGAGGCTTTCATGATAGAGGGCCAATCATTAAAACCCACAACTGAAGACCTATGCTTCTCGATCGGTCTCTCTAGGAGGGACAGACCGATAAACTTGGATACATTCCATCTCAGGCCATAACATATAGCCCACTACATAGATATGCATTGTGAGGCTGACATAGAGAAGGTGGGGTATCAAGTGACGATACAGAAGATCGAGAATCTGAGCTTGAGGGTGATCCTGTACATGATAGGACGGATGATAGGGTTCACTTCTGTACACCAAGCTTTAGGAGCCTAGATGCATTGCGTTGTGCAATGCCTACAACTAGTTATCTTCGATTGGAGCACCATGATGCTCAATTACATGAAAATTCAGCTCACTGAGTGCAAGTTGAGACAAAGGAGGAAGTTCGTATTTGGAACAGTGTTGTGTGCATTCTTCTTTGAAAGAGTGCCAAGGATGATTCCTAGGGAGGGTGTGTGGGGGCACATAGCCTCCTTTCCAGCACTATGCATATGTTCTTCTTTGATGTTGCACTAGGGAGGAGGAGGCATACGCGAGACATATGACGAGAAGTTCTTCGAGTGGTGGAAATTCCAGATTCCCACCATCGAGAACTACCCATACGAGGGTATCAGTTTCCTAAGGGACCCAACTGTACCTATGCCCCCTGGTGCATCACATGGAGACATATGTACTTACTTCCATTTTTGAATTTTTGAATTTTCAATTTTCAATTTTATAAAAGAACATAAAACATGTTTTGGTAACATAACAATACTAACTTACAACCTATTATGTATAGATGTGGGGCTAGTACAACCATTAGACTTCCCTCATACTCGATGTCGTCCGCGAGATCAGATCCAACTGCGAGGAGTTGTAGCAGAGGCATGGCTATCATCAACTGAGGCTGAGAGGGTCCTGAGGAGGGTAGAGAGGAACATGGTGTCCCTCACCTAAGGCGTTCCCATTGTGGAGATCGATGATCTTCTGCCATCCATGCATACTCATGTAGTGGGAGTGCCCATAGCATGGGTCCAACTATTCCTACGTCTATCCAACTTCATCGTATATTATACTAGAGCCAATGGAACTAGAGATTAGATTAGATTTGGACATTATGCATGCAGAGGGCACCCTTTTTGTATCTCCCATATGTATTGAGGGCATAATATTGACGGTGTATTATTGACACTTTCAAGGTCTATGGCCCATATTTTTGTACTGTGACATTATTTTGGACATATTATATATATATATATATATATACATTTTTTTTCCTTATCGAGTAATCATTTTTGTACAAATGTATTCACATGTGCATGTATGTGTGTGATTTTATTTTTATGTGTGTGCAAGATGCCAATCTAATACATGATTAGCCAATGCGTCAATTAGTTGATTAGATCTCCTAGGAACATGAATATATGTGATATAATCAAAATAACATTCTAAGATACATACCCTAAGGAATCGTTGGTGAAGGGTGGGATCGTAGATGCGGTACACTCCATTTAATTGAGACACTGCCATTTGAGCATCTAGATGAACCCAAAGGTGAGAAATACCATGTTACAAGGCATCATGTAGTAGTTCTATTATAGCACTGTAATCGACAACATTATTGGTTTCTTCACCTAGACAAACACCTCCAAACGATACCAACTGACCAATAGGTGTGAAGATCACCCAAGCTACGGAAACAAGCCTTCGAGTGTGTCAGCTAGTACCATGCGCGAACCCAACATAAACCTCAAATTCAGTTGACATCTGCCACAGTGAAAAAACACAATAACTACAAGTCCATAAAACAAAAGGACACTAAAATGTATAAATAAAAATATACATTATTTACAAGAATACACACTCAGGTGAGCAACCTAAGCATAATACTTCTTAAGGTAGAGCCCATTTCTAGGCTCAGACAAAGAATTACCTTTGAAGTCAACTAGTTGATAAGCACCTTTTCTAAGACTTTCTTAACAATGAACAGTCTGAACCACAATGAACAATCTGAACAATGAGCAGAGGGGCAGATGTTAGGGAAATTTTCAACGCTACAAAAGAGCATTGAGCCGCTTCATCCCACAAGAATGGGAGCCCCTTTTTCAAGAGGCATAAACCCTTTATTTATTTTGGCATAGTTGGCAACAAATCACCAAAGAAAGTTATCTTTCCCCTGTAAAATCTAAATCTGGGGAATTGTGCTCAGGGGAGGAAATTGAGCTATTGCCTCAATCTTGAGAGGATCGACCATGATCCCTCTAGTAGACACGATAAATCCTAACAAACGTCCCTACATTACGTAAAAAATACACTTTTTTGGATTTAGGAGAATTTGGTAGTAGCGACACCTCTAAAAAATAATCCATAAGTGGGTGAGATGATCAGATATCTTATGAGAGCGTGATGTCAGATCATAAAGATACACCTCAACTATATGCTTGAGGTCCTGGAAGGCAAATGACATGGCCTACTGAAAAGTATCTCCAACATTTTTCAGGCCAAAAGACATTTTCATGTATGCAAACGTACCCCAAGGACATATGAAAGAATTCTTACGTTGATCCTACAGTTTGATATGAATATGGTTGTACTCAGAAAAACCATCCATAAAATAAAATACTTCACAACCTACACATTCATCGATAATCTGGTCAATGAATGTGGTTGGAAAATTATCTTTCGGGAAAGATTTATTCAGATCACAAAAGGCCATGAACACATGAATCGTACCTTGTTTTTTGTTGACATGAACATGGTTTGACACCCATTCCTTCAATTGGACCAGGTAGATGAAACTGAATTTAATTAGTTTCTCTACCTCAGCCTTGATAACTTCTGCCTTGCGAGGGTTGACTAGCTGAAGCTTCTGCCAAACAGGCTTAGCATGATGGTAATTCCTAATCTTGTGTTTGACTATAGGAGGATCAATGCCTGACATCTCCTTATAAGACTAGGAAAAAACATCGTGAAACTCTTTAAATAATTTAGTGTAAACTTGAATATCCTTGAGAGCAAAATCTGCTCCAATGAAGACGTTTTCAATGATGCCATGGGTTTTAGAGATGTCAATTGGAATCATTTCAGCTATACTTGACATGTTTCCCTCAACATATATTCTATGCATGGCTAGAGGGTTAACTAGAGAAGTGGCATCTCCATTCATGGTCATGGTGAAATCTCCTGCTTCTTCTCTTCTAACCTTGGGTACAAAATAATATCTATGGTGAATATCGTCCCAAGGTCTATCTAACCCAGTCATTTCCTCCAAAATCACCTCGTCAGAGGGAAAGACCAAGTCCAAAGGATCTTGAGTAATAAGAGAGTCTTAAGCCCAAACAGGCTTGAGAACAAGATCTATCTCTTGAGGGGGATCCATATCAGGATTGGCTGAGGCTTGTTGAACAATGATCTATGAAACCTCAACAACAGATAGAGGCATATCCATGTCAGGATTCCCTACCCCTTCCATCGAAGCCGATGGGGAAGGTAAATTCCACAGATCATTAAAATAAATCATTCGAAAATAAGTTACTTGAAATATTGCAACCTTCAACTGAAAGGGGATAGTTGAAATAAACTTGACATCATTCAAAGGTGGAATATAATAAAAAGTTCCCATTAGAGATGGAAACAATCCAACACCTAATTTGATGATACCTAGTTGCATGTTGTCAATCATCGAGACCATGGATGCCCTCGATGAAGGGTCGAGATGGGAGAAGGATAATTGATCAATGGTTATAGTCCAACCTTCATGAGGAAAACATAAGACCCAAAAAATGATGGATACAACCAATGTCACAACATAGGTCCAACTCCGTCCTATCAAAAGATTGCAGTCGAGGGGCACATTGACTACTTAAACCTCGACGCACACAGTTTTTCCCTCCAACTGCACAGGGAAGGATGGGATTATTCCATGTGGTCTAAAAGAGAATCCATCAAACACAGTTAACAACATTGGTGATAGATACAACTCGGGTTGGCCAATGGAATTCCAACATGTCAATGACATAACGCAAGTCAATGCACCCTCATCTACCACCATGCGAAAAATTCTCCGGGTCAATGATTTTGTGGCATAAACCAATACTATCTGGAAAATGACATGGTGAGGTAAATGGGGTTTATAATTGATAGGGTAAAAAGAAATAGTTCCCGAGTTAGCTGTCTCAGCAGCACCTAAGGAAGACAACAATTCCTTTCTCTGTGAGGGGAAACTCTAGAGAACTTCTAGAGAAGACATTACACAAGGCGTTTGTGTCAGATCCTCCATGACGAAGTAATTCTGAGTAGCCCTTGCATTCAGATTGTGAGAATACTTATTAAACACACCTTTAGGGATGTGAGTCATAGTTTCTCCTAAAGTATTCTCAATATGAAGAGGAGGCGGTGGGTTGGAAGCTTCTTTTACCTTGTCAGTAGATACTGGCATTCCGTAATCATGAGCCTTGGTCTGAAGATGAGCATATGATCTCATCATGTATACGTTTGCAGCTTCATTATTAGTATTAAGCGTGGGGGATCCCTAATTTCCCTCAGGAGCATTTGTGGATGAGGAAGCTTGTGCCATATTTTTCCCTTGTGGGAAAGGGTTAGTTAACACAACAGGTTGTTGTTGTGCCAAAATATTTTGGGCTTCCTCAAGCCGAGGGAATTGGTGAGTCAAGTGATCGTCCGTGCAAAGTTTACACAAAAGCTTCACCTTCTTCTTCTCATTTTTACCCTCGACAACATTATTGGAAACCTTTTTATCCCCCTTACCCTTCTTTCCTTTGGCTTTCCTCTTTCCCTCAGGTTGTTGGTTACCCTTGAGATTTGTCGACTGCACACTGTGTACTTCTGACGTTTGGGTTACAGGGGTAGTTGAACCAGGGGTCTAGCTGGCCATAATCTGTTGAATCGATAATTGTTGCAACTGGTTAGTCAATTGATCAGTGGGCTTACTTTGTGCTGAGCCCACTATAGCATCAACATGAGGCCCAAAATTCTTCTTGGTTTTGTCAAAATTCAATCATGGTGTGTCTAGGAGAATCTCGTGCAACATATCAGATTAAGAATAAATTAGTTACAGTTGTTGGGATCTCATAATAGCCTCTTCTTTGGAGAACACTCTAGAAGTTGCAGTGTCTTTCGAGCCACAAAGAAGAAAGGACTTGAGGAACCACTCGAGAAAAAATGCGAGAGGGACCTTTACTTTGATAAAACTCTTTCGGCGACGCCATTCTTGGATGTGATAGGAGATATGGATGACCTTCATTTTCTCGAAGTTGGCCAGCAACTCAATGTCAACATCGTATCTCACCGGTAATTGGAAATGTTTTAAGAAAACCATTTCTAGGTCATCAAAGTAATAATACTTCGAGCTATCGAGCTCAATATACCATTTCAAAGCACCCCCTATGAGAGTGCATTGAAACAAATGCAATTGGATAGAGTCATCCTTCAATGAGTTTTAGGAGAACCATAAGTGAAACGTTGTAACATGATCACCTAGATCTTCGCCAGGATTGCCTTCAGATTTAGGTATGTCTGAGGGAAACTTAGCTGACATAGGAGGCCAACAAGGATCATGAAGGATCAGATTTTTCAACAACCTTGACAAATATGGAAAATGAAGATTTTCCAAGAAAGGTAACCTAGGTTGCAACAAATTCAAAGGAAAAGAGGAGCCTCGATTTTGGTTGGCACCATGTTTCCAGGAAATGTTTTCTTGCTAGCTAGGGTTTTGATAGAAACCATGGTGTCCTTGGCCAGTAAAAGGAGTTTGAGCGTTATTCTGCATTGTCGACGGATTCATATAATTTGATGACATACCTTAGGTAGGGATTTGTCCCTGCATGGTATTCCAAGGACCTTGGTTGGGGATTAACCTAGTTGATCCTCCTTCCATAGGTATTGAACCCTTCCCGGGGTTCCACTAAGCGTGGGAGGGGTTTCCCCTGATCGACATCCCTGACGAAGGAAAATATCCTTACAAGGGATTTCCAATACCTTGAGAGAAGAAGGCTCCTGTCATCACTCCCCATGAAGGAACAAAGCCTTACATAGAGTTGGATTGGTTAAAGAAGGGGTTTCCCCCTAATGATAATTCAAACGATGAGAAAGCGTTGTTTCTGAAAGCACCAAACAAAGAGAAATACATAGACCCAAGTAGACTCATATAGGACCGAGGCCCATGAATCCCTCCACTAAACAAGATGGAATTGGTAATAAGCCCAAATGGTTGCTAGAAAGCACCTCCAAGATAAGGGGATGGAGGAGGGATATGACCTCGACCATAAGGGATAACATTAAACGAATAAGTGGTGCTCGTGAAGGATCCTTGCAAGGGAGTACTAGAACTCCCTGCTCCCAAACCAACAATATGTAGAGTAGAGTAAGTTAAATTTGAGATAGATTCTAAACCTAACATATCGTATGAAAAAGGAGCGGTAGATGTGTTATGTATAGAAGGAATGATGGTCATAGTCATTGTGGGGACTGTGCCACTACCAGAAGTTGTAGGTGTCTGGTTAGCAATAGTCCTTATAGGTGGAGTTGGGGGAGGGGGCACGACACCCCCTCCATCTACATCCGAGATGGGAGTATGAGGATTCCAAGAACAGGTAGAATTAGTCTCTTCCATCTCCAATCGCCTAACAAGACAATGATCATGAGTAGTCACCTCATGAGGGACTACTTGAATAAGTAGTGGTGCTGATAAATCGATGATCAGAGGGTTTGCAGGTCTAAAGCCTTCAACTTTGAGGTTAGAAATGGTGGACTCCTTCGGTGCAAGTTTATCTTCTCTAGGAGCAGGCTTGGGAAAAACTTTTGATGGACCGGTCACTTCAAAAGAACCCTCTTTATCTAGCCTTTGCCTCAGTGGTAGTGAAGGTGGTTCCAAAGTAATTGACGACAGGCCCTGAAGCCTACGTGAATGACGAAGCTGTTGATATTCCACCTTGTGAAATGATCAGCCGACACTCTTATTTTGAGCTAGCGTGAAACACATAGAACACAATAAAAGGTCCCTAAAGGAAAATCAAGCAATCAACAAACTGACAGGAAGAACAATTACGATAATCAACACTAGAGAAACTTACCGATGCAAGTGTAACTCGAGCATGGAAACACCCTTCGGTTATACTCTGCAAAGTGTGATCTGATGTCTTCCCTAGGTACTATGGTATACCCCCACACTCACCTATTTAAGTCCTTATTAAAAATGAAGCTAGGTTTCCATCTTGCAGTCAGTCAGCAAGAGGGTATAGTCAATAGTCGCGCTGATTGTAATGAGCAGGATAGTAAAGTATGAAGCCTTTCAAGTGTACCAAAGGCAAACAGTTTGGAAGACAACTAAGGATCCCAAATGGATTTGAGGTGAAAGAAGCTTCGTAGTCAAATGCAGTCAGAAAAAATCCCAAGAATGACCCTCAATATATGATCCCCACTACGCTTGTTCCAACTTTGGAGGGGTTATCTCCTCTACCTTTCCTCATGTGACCTCGTGTTTATCTCCCGTGTTAGAGGGGGGTCCTGACTAACTCTTACGAAAATAGAATTTTACACTCCCTATCATAGAATCTTAATTTTATTTAAGTGGCCTTGAAGAGTTTCCTCTCCACACCTATTTCAAGGCCCTAAATCCTAGACTACTTGGTGCACCTTATGAATAGAAAAATCTAGTTGATTTTAGCATTAATCATTCATTTTAATGGCTTGTTTAGTCAGAGGGTACGAAAGAGAAACTCATGGTGTTCTTGAGAGATGGAATAAAAGAGTTAATGATATTTTATAACAATATGCATAAATCAAACTATGCTCTACAACTGAAAAAATGGATTTTTAACTTTGAAGTTGCAAACTTTTCAAAATATAGACCAAGATCCTAAAACACAATTTTTTCCTAGAATTATTTTTCGTTTCAAAATGCAATGCAAACTACTAAAACTTTAAAGGAAGAAGCCTAACAATAACTTTGGAATCTGAAATCTTTTCTTTTATAGAGACAACCTAAGCTACTAACACCAAACAAACATGCATAGTAAAAAAAAAATACAGTTAATGAACTACAACAATTTTTTTTAATTTTTAGATGCTTAGAAATGAAAATAACATGCAAATGGTATTTTTTCTGTTTTCAAATCATAATAAAGGGAAAGAGATGATAAACCAAAGACTGACACATACCATAAACCACTACTTGAAAGAAGGGATTCACTGGAATCCACGGGAGGACCTAAATATCACATGTTCACCCTTAACCTTGACAACAAAGAAAAATAGATAAAGAAACAAAAATATTCTATACAAGTTCCAAGATAATCTGAGCCTTAAACCTAGCCAAACACAGTCAATCGAAGACCCTAGAAGCTCAGGAATACCTGAGAAGATAAGATCTTCCTAAAAGGAAATAAAATTATTTTGAATTTTTTTTTCTAGATGACAGAGACATGTGCTGAGAACATTCAACCTGTGTATGTACGCTGGATGTGTATAGTGCAGAACATGTATGTGCGTGGGATGGGTATATAACAGGGCGCATACACTACTGAAAATTTTCAAAAAAGAAAATGATATAGACATGGCACTCAACTCAGGAAACTTGGTAGGCACCCGTAAGGTGACCAAAGACCCAAAAAGAGTCACAAAAATTAAAGAAATAGGAATTTAAGCCAAACAAAGATCTCCCTAACAACAAAAATACCCTAGAGAAATTCCCTAGTGGATTCGCCAATTCTTCTATGGGGAAAATCCCACTAATTTGGGTCTAGTGACTATGAAGATCCTTGACACCCTAAAAGATATAAAAGGTTCTATTCTACCCCAAACCATACACAACCTTATGATAATTAAACGAAGATAAATAAGATAGAAACACGTACCTTAAGTCCTTACGACTGATGTTGATCCCTTTCGATTGTTGTATGTTCCAAGACTGCATGTCTCCTCCCAAAGCTGGCCTAAAACAATACTATAGAACAATCTAGGACAACATATGCTTAATTGTCAATATTATCTAAAGAGTTAGTTATTCATGAAAATATTCATAAACATAAACACATAGAAAAAATATTTGGGACAAGAACTTTAATCTTTTATTAATGCAAAATTGGAGGTTACAACCTAAACTTTGTTGGTGTGACTCCACGAAGCTTGCTTGGGTTCCTCTATTGTGTCTCCAAGTGAACTATTCCCAATACTATCTTCACCACTAACATGCCAATACAAGGGGAAAGGATGGATGGTATAAGGAAGATGGATGGAAGGGAATGTTGAGGATAAAACTCAGAGAAAAATGTAGAAGGCTTGGGGAACAAGGGAGAAAATTTGGCAGAGTTCTCTTGCCTATAGTTTGATATCTCCAAATGACCCCCCAAGGGCCCTTTTTATATGAGAAAATTATGTTTATTTCGTTTCCAGAAGGGCTACAGGAGGTAAGATGGTTGAAAAACCTAAGATAGCCTGTAAACTTCACCAGAAAGCGCAGATTTTATATTTGTTTGTCACATTTTAGAGTACATGCATGCTTTCAGTAGTGAAGCAAGCATATGTACATGGGCTTTCAGGTATGTAGCCAGAGTATGTACGTTCTCTTCCTATACAACAAGGCACATATGCCATGCATAAAGTTTTTTTTTTTAGAAGAACTCCATCAAAATGGGTTGGAAGATGTATGAATGAGTAGGCCAACATCAAGGATGCATAGAAGTGACATTTTGAGTTATAACAATGGTAGTCTAGCCTTTAGGGTTGATCTTTATTTGTGGTATCAACCCATAAAGGAGGAATTTTATTTTATCACCAAGTTGTCTAGCATGGGGATAAATTTTCCATTTTTTTGATTTATTGTTGTCCTTACAAGAGAGGGTTAGATGTCATATGTGAAAAAATATGTTAGTGTAGACATCAATGACCCCAACGACTTTCAATTTACTAGGGGCCAATTGTGTTTACATTCTTTTGGAGTAGAGGAGGTTAGATGTTTATACCTTATGATTAAAGAAATAACACACCATACCTTTAATGGGTAGCACATTATTTTCCATATGATTCATAATTTAGATAGTTTATTTTTTCGACCTATATTGATCAAGTGGTTTTCCATTATTTTATGAAATTTCAGTATTGGGTTGGATCACTGTTATAGCATGTTTGAGGGGAGACGTGTCTTCCCATTTTCTTTATAGCTATTTACTTTATTTTTTGAGCTATTTCAGATGACTTGGTTAACTGATCCAGGTGGA
>ML793413.1:38124-50004 GCA_009831015.1 Picea engelmannii
GACTTTTGGCACTTCATCTCCTAGGGTTAGGTTTTTGGATGTCTAGGACTTTTGGCATTCCCGTTTATTGTAAAAAGGCCTTCAGAGCCTCATTGTTATCATCTTCTTGCGAATGCGAGTGGCCATCACATCTCTTCTCAGAGATAAGCTGCCACCATTCTAGCGAGTCTTTCACTCTGTATTTTTACAGTCTCTGTACATTTCTCTGATTAATAGAAATCCTGTATTACTGTATATCTATGTTTATGGATGCATCTCTGATACATTTCTATTATATTATTGAATATCTGCAATATCTCTGTGCATTTCTTTATTATATATCCACTCTCATTTTGTGCCGAAAATAATCCGGATCATTAACATTTGACCACCTCCCTCCTAGGCCTATGATTGATGTGCATATACACACACGTGGGAGCATATTTTGTGCAATAGGGGCCAAATAGAGTACCCATGTAGGATGGTGAGTTTGGAGGTTTTGTCTCTCTTATATATTGATGATGATCATGCCCTCAATATTGTACAAAATCCATATGTGGGGATGGAATGGTGAGGATGTCTAAGCATCCTATTTAGTTAGGATAAGCTAGTGGATGTGAGAGGTAATACCATTATTATCTTTTGAATGATCTAGTTGCATGTTTTTTATTTTATTTAATGCACATGTAATTGGTTAAAATATTTTGTTTAAATTGTCTAATTATTGTTGCCTATTATTTTGTAGATATTGGCTTATATGTTGGTGTGGGGCCTCTCTAACCTCATGTAGAGATGGATGAGGTTGATGAACCAACTCAAGTGTAGAAACCTAGTATGCCACTAGGACTAGATCACAAATTTCATTAGTAGGCGATAGATGAATTATGTGCAATGATGGCTCACTCTGGAGTGGTGCTAGTACGACCTCAAGTGATCACGTAGGGCCCCAATCTTATATATATATATATATAATGGGTAAAATCATGATTGTGGGTGTCTATTTTCCTTGTTTTTTGAGAAAATTAAATATATTTTCAGAAATTTTTCAACTTCCGGTAAACAAAAGTAATTTTTTTTATTTAGAATTTCACTTTACAGTAAAAAAACATATTGTCATGAATTTTGTTAGCTTTCTATTGATTATTTTTTGAAATTTTTTTATTAACATTTGATGTGTCCATTTAGCGATTGTTTGACAATATGTTCCTTAAAATTGAAGACACTGATAATGAATTATGTTTGTCAACGTCAATTTACTCATTATTAAACTTGTGTTTATGAAAAATGAAATATGCTGCAACAATCTAAAATATATATATATTAAAGTATGGCTATAGTTTTGAAGACAACAGATGAATATTATAATTGCTACAATTTTTTAAATTTGACCTATCTAAAAAAGTTGCATATTTTAAACATAATTAGTTCAACTTCACATATCTTAATTTTTATTTAAAAGTAAAATCTAAAAATACCCTTTTGAAGAGGACAATGAGAGGTTCTGTAATATAAATTTTCCATAATTTTTGACTGTGTATTATTGCAGATATTGATTTTTCATTTTACTGAATTATTATGTCATCTAAAAATAATATGCAGACATGTTTTTATAAAATTAACTAAAATTACTAAAAAAACAACTAAATTGAATACAAATTGTATAAAATGAAAGTAGATTCAATTCTACAAATGTTGGTACTAGTTTTGAAACCAGAATCACAATATTTCAAGGGGTCCTCTCCTTCTGAAGTTGGAGTAAGCCAAAGTGAACACATACTTTTATGAAAAGTGTCATACTTACAGGTTTTTGAATGAACTAATAGTTCAGCCGAAAGTTAGTTTTAACGGAATATATATATATATATATATATATATATATATATATATATATATATATATATATATATATATATATATATATANAAAAATATATATATATATATATATATATATATATATATATATATATATATATATATATATATATATATATATATGGTTTCACCAGATGGAATGATATTAGAGGGTTTTGTTAGATTTAACTTTTGGCCAAAAAAATATTTCGACCGAAAAAAAATTCAATAGATTGGCCGAAAAAGTGTCGTTAGAATTTTTGTGACCTGATTCTCACGAAATTGTTACCCAAATTCATTATTTTACCCATATATATTTCCTATGATATGACATTCTTGATTCATCATATTGTTGGTGCCCTCAACCTAATCTAGAGGTCAAGGGTTCATTTTTATTCTTCATCTCATGCATCTTTTGAGGGAACTCCTCCACCTCCAACTTCTCCTGTTGCACCTCCCCTACCATATTCCCCACCCCTGCACCACTTACTACTCCACTTGTGCCACCAATTTCACCACCAAAGGCACCAACATCCACTAATCCACTTACCACACTAACTACCAATCATATGGGCACTATGGTCTTATTAAGTGATCTATATCCCATCAGAGAGATATGTCAGAGTGTAGTTGATCTCTTATTCATCAAAGATAGTGATTCCTATGGGTCTAGTGGTAGACCAATTAGTAATTGACATGTATATTTATCGATATGATGTGTATTAGTTGTCATGTATATTTGACTTGAGATGTATAGTTGACATAGATATTGATTTTGATATTATTGTTCATGTATATTAGGCATTTTCATATCATATTGATGTTGATGTCGTTAGATTTATAAAATGTATTATACATATGTATTTTAATGATTATCATTATTAATGATTTCTCAGTTTTTAAATTAAATTTCAAATGGCATATAACGTTTAACTCTTTTACAAGGTGAATTCTTTGTTGTCAAGGAAAATACAATGTGTTGACTACACATGTGTACAAACTTGATTGATTGAATGATTCAATCAATGATTGGATGATTTGATTAATTTTAGTTTTATTTTCAATTTTTTATTAAATCATATTTTTTCATTTATTCTTAAATATTTTTACTAAACTTATTATTAATATCGATATAATTAAAATTAAGGTAGTCAATTCTAATAAAATAATTGTTCCTCTCTTTTTATACAGTGATAACTATTAATATTTTTGGTGTAACTAGGGAATATATTCTTGTATATTTGCTTTAGTAAAACCTTTAAAAGGTTATTATTATTATATTATTGGTATTTTACTTATAATTGTAAAAATCCCCATTGTGGCTAGTCGAACCTGTTTTATGGGTTAGTTAGGTCAAGAGTCATGTCTCTTCAAAAGACACTGTTGTGTATAAATAGAGGATAGGTTCCTCTCATTTGGACACACACTCACACACTTTTCTTGTGCATCTTAGAGAGCATAAGAATGTCTAGCGCAGAAGTCTTGGAGACTGGTTCTTTTGGGGTTTTTGTCTTGGTATTTCATGGAGAACTATAGCGCATCATTGTAATGGTTGAAGGAATCTATATTGAGGATTTTGGTTGCTGGATTTTCTCGCCCATGAGGGTTTCCCAGGATAATATTTGTGTTCTATTGTATCTGTGATTGTGTATCTTTTAGTGATCCTACTACAATTTCTATTGGATTAAGTAATTGTAATTTTGTAACTAGAAAATTTAAAATTCCAACATTGTATTAGAGTAGGCCTGAATAGAAGCCATTTGCAGATATAGAATCCTAAAAGGGAGCCATTTTCAGTCTAGAGATATTTGTTGGACAAACCAAGACCATCAAGAGGTAGGATAACTATCGGAACAAAGATCGATGAGAAGCTAGATGGAGCTGATAACTTCAGGGTCTGGAATTACAGAGTAACCCTCCTTCTTGAAGAACATGAATTGGATAAGTTCATTATATAAGAGGTACAAGAACCTCAAGGAGATGAATCCAAGGAAAAATATAAGAAGGACATGGTGAGATCAAAAATGATTATTATAGGCTCCATTAAGGACCACCTTATCCATCATATATCATCATTATCTTCTCCAAAGAAAATGATGGACACCTTAACTCATCTGTTTGAGGGAAACAACATAAATTGAAGAATGAATTTGAGATATCTATTGAAGAATGTGAAAATCCAGAACTCATAAACCATTCTCTCCTACTTCTCAAGAGTGAATCAAATCAAGGAGTAGATAGTATCCATTGGTGATTTAGTAGAAGGAGAAGAGATGGTGATGACTACCTTGAATGACCTCCAAAGGTCATAGGATGCATTCATCCAAGGAATTTGTTCAAGAAAGAAGCTTCCCAAGTTTAGTAGGCTTTGGGAATATTGTAACCAGGAATAATCTAGGACAACTGAAAGAGAATAAAATATGGTATATGAAGATAAAGCCCTAGCCTCCCACACAAGGAAAGGAAAGAACAAGAAGGAACATTCTTTACATAATAAGTTTAAGATGGATAAAAAAGACAACTCAAAGATCATATGTTACTGTTGTCAGGAATTGGGACACTTTGTTAGGGATTTCCCCCTCATTATGGAAATTAATAATAAGGAAGGAAGTAAGAGGCATAAAACTCACACAACTGAAGATAATGAGCCTCCCAAGAAGGTTGCAAAGCAAGATGAATCAAGTGATGAAGATTATGTTCTTATCTCAACCCTCACAAGTGTTGTTACTCATGGAAGTGACACTTGGTTGATAGAGAGTGGTGCTTCCAAGCACATGACAGGTTGTGAAGACTCCTTATCTAAACTTATTCATAAAGATTCACCTCACAAGGTGAAATTGGGTGATGACTATCAATATCCAATCAAAGGTGTTGGAGAAGCTTCCTACAAGTTAAGCTTAGGAAATCCAATGAAGATGAAGGCATTTATCTATGTTCCAGGTTTAAATAAGAATCTTCTCTCAATTTCAGCATTGGACAAGAAAGGATTTAGAGTAGCATTTATTGATGGTAGATTTTGTATGTGGCCTAGAGAGAAGACCCTTGATGATGCAGTAGTGATAGGAGTTGGAGAAGGATGACTGTACAAATTAAAAGGACATTCAAACTCCACAATGGTTCATGATATTGTGAATCCTAAGGAACTATGGAATATGATATTTTCTCACCTACACTACAAATCTCTTCCAGTTGTGAGAAAAATGGTGACAGGTCTTTCAGAAATCCAAGCAGAACCAGATGGTGTGTGGAAAGGATGTGAACAAGGAAAGAACGTAAATTAATCCTTTCCCAATAGAGATAGCAGAGCCAAAGTATTTTTTGACATCATGCATTCATAAGTATGTGGACCGATGTCGATAGCTTCAATAAGTGGGTATGTATATTATGTATCTTTCATTGATGATTACTCACGCAAAACTTGGATTTATTTTTTAAAAGAAAAGAATGCAGTTTTTGGAAAATTCAAAGAGTTCAAGGCTTTGGTAGAAAACTTGACAAAGCGAAAGATAAATACCTTGTGATCATACAATGGAAGTGAATTCACCTAAGAAGAATTCAAGGAGTATTGGAAGGAAGTTGGGATTAAGAGGGAGATTTCTACTCCATATAACCCTCAGCAGAATGGAATAGCTGAAAGAAAGAACCAGAAAATCATGGAAGAAGTAAAGGCCATGATCCATGATCAAGGTATTCCTATGCATCTTTGGGAAGAAGCAACGAAGATGGAATTGTACGTGAAAAATACAAGTTCCCACAAGGTGCTTGAAAACAAGACACCCGAGGAATTGTTTTCAGGAGAGAAGCCAGAAGTCAGCCATTTCATAATATTTGGCTACCCTGTATTTGTTCATTTCCCCAAGGAAATGAGGAAAAAGTTGGACCCTTCCATATGGAAGGGAATATTTGTTGGTTATAATGACACATCGAAGGCTTACAATATATACATTCCCGGTCACGAAAAAGTGGAGATCATCCGATATGTAACCTTTGATGAGAATGTAGCTTTCAGTAAATCCAAATAGATCTATGCAGAAGAGGCACATGAAGAAGAAAATGAAGTTCCTAAAGTTCCAAAGGAATTTGAACCAAAGGAAGTCATTCCAAAGGATCAGGACATGGTAGAACCTCAAAAACCATTCGAGATACCTTATCACAAGAGAAGACCAACTTGGGCACAAGATATTATCAGAGATGTAGAAAGAATCGGTGCCCCATAGAAATTTTTCAAGGAAAGTAATAAGTCGAAGCTGTATTCCAACTACGTGGCATGCTTGTGTGACATAATGAATGCGGAACCTTCTAGTTATGAAGAGGTTGCATAAAATAAAGTATGGAAAGATGCCATGGCAGAGGAATACCATTCCATTATGCAGAATGATGTCTAGGATTTGATTCCCAGACCAAAGGAAAAATTTGTGGTGAGTTTGAAATGGATCTACAAGACTAAACACAAAGTTGATGGAAATATTGACTATGAAGAAAAATTTTCTCACGTAACAAGATATACCTTGATCAGGACTATACTTTCATTGGCCACCATGATGAAATGGAAGGTGCACCAGATGGATGTAAAGACAACCTTCTTAAATGGTGAAATAAAAGAGGAAATTTATGTGGAGAAACCACTTGGATTCGAGACACATGACAAGGAGACTCATGTGTGTAGATTAAATAAGGATTTATATGGATTGAAGCAGGCACCCAGAGCATGGTATGGTAGGATTGGAAATTTTCTGATGAGCTTGGGCTTTATCAAGAGCAGTGCAGATCCTAACCTTTACTTTGAGGTTGAGAATGGTGAACCAATGATTCTATTGATGTATGTAGAGGACCCATTTCTAACAGGTGCAGAAAATATCATCACTGAATGCAAGAGAAAATTGGCTACAAAATTTGAGATGAAAGATTTAGGAATGACACACTACTTCTTGGGACTAGAAGTTTGGCAGAGATTAGATGGGATTTTCCTAAATCAAGGAAATTATGCTATGGAAATATTGAATAGATTCAAGATGTTGGACTGTAAGGCCATGGTTACCCTGATGGTATCAAATTTTAAGTTGTTGCAGGAGACAACTTCAGAGATTTTGGATTCTACCTTATACAGGTAGACAATGGGCTTGTTGATGTATTTGACGAACATAAGACCAGATATATGTTTTTCTATGAACAACCTGAGTCAACATTTGGAGCATCCCAGGTAGGTTCATTTGGTTGCAACAAAACATGTGTTGAGGTACCTTAAGGGTACTCTAGCTCAGGGTCTCTGGTATGAATCTTACCATGAGTTTGGATTGTATGGATACTTAGATTCAGATTGGGACAGAAGTATTCTTGACAGGAAGAGCACTTCCATATATCATTTCAGTCTTGGCTCTAGTATGGTATGATGGAGTAGCATAAAGCAGCCATGTGTGGCACTTAGTATGGTTGAGGTTGAGTATGTGGCAACATGTGCAGCGAGCAGAGAAGCAATATGGATTCAGAAAATGTTGTCTGGGTTATTTGGTCTTGGATTGGAGGCAACTTACATTTGGTGTGACAACCAGAGTTGCACAAAGTTGTCAGAGAGCCCGATGTTCCATGACAAGTCAAAGCATATTGAGATCATATACTACTATATCAGGGATATGGTACAGAGGGGAGAAGTGAGGCTCCAGTTCGTGACTACCGAGGATCAAGTTGTTGATGTGTTCACCAAGCTGTTGTCGAGGATGAAGTTCAAGTACTTCAGGGTCAAGCTTGGTGTGGTCCCACTTCAGAGGGAGTGACAGGTGGAACTCATCCAACATGAAAAAGAGTTGACACTAAGTATGGATAAATCTCATCCAACATGAAAAAGGGTTGGCATTGAGTCTGGTGCGTCTCATCGAGCATGAAAAAGGGATGGCATTGAGACATGACTGCACATGATCATGTACTGATGCATCACATAGAGTGGATGTCCTGGGGACATGTTGTAGCTATTGAGAGCTACCCACCGACCTTGGTTGCATGGGGTGAAGTCATGTTGCACTATGGATATTCGAGGATGTATAGATTCACATGTTCAACAGTCAATGGATGTGAGCTCGTGTGGTATCAGACTTGGAGTCTGCAACTGGAAATA
This sequence comes from Picea engelmannii, assembly GCA_009831015.1. Classification (NCBI taxonomy): domain Eukaryota; kingdom Viridiplantae; phylum Streptophyta; class Pinopsida; order Pinales; family Pinaceae; genus Picea; species Picea engelmannii. The sequence goes on from ML793413.1 coordinate 46,066, forward strand.
ATACATTCCTAGTTAAGAGGGAGTGTTAATATTTTTTGTGTAACTACGAAATATATTCTTGTATATTTGTTTTAGTCAAACCATTAAAAGGTTATTATTATTATATTATTGGTATTTTACTTATAATTGTAAAAAGCCCCATTGTGGCTAGTCAACCCTATTTTACGGGTTAGTTAGGTCAAGGGTCATGTATCTTCAAGAGATATTGTTGTGTATAAATATAGGATAGTATCATCTCATTTGGACACACACTCACACACTTCTCTTGTGAATATTGGAGTGCATAAGAAGGTCTAGCACACTAGTCTTGGAGACTGGTTATTTTGGTGTTTTGGTCTTGGTCTTTCTTGGAGAGCTATAAAACATCATTGCACTGGTTGAAGGAATCTATATTGAGGATTTTGGTTGCTGGGTTTTCTCCCCCACGAGGGTTTCCCATGATAATCTTTGTGTTCTATTGTATCTATGATTGACTATCTTTTAGTGATTCTACTACAATTGCTATTTGATTAAGTAATTGTAATTGTGTAACTAGAAAATTTAAAATTCCAACAATAAAATCTTGCATATTAAATCATCAAATAAATTCTAAATCATATTTGATTTATTTTTCAACTAACTTTTTTATTATTAAATATTCTAGTATTAACTCATAAAAATAATTCTAAATTATTACATCAAGTACAAAAAGAGTTAAAAAATACTTTCAACTAAAGTAACCTTGATAAATAATAATAGTTGTTAACATTAATTTTACAAATAGTGATAGCATATTGCATATAAAATCACAAAAACAATTCTAAGTAAGATTTGATTAATATTTTAATTCAATTTTGTTTGGATAAATATTCTATTAAATCATGAAAATAATCTGAATGTTTATATTAAATATAAAAAGAGATAAAAAAGAGCTTCAACTAAAGTGACCTTGATGACAATAGTTGCTAATATTAATCTTATAAAAAGAGACAACATAGACATCTTACAATTAAAAATTGTTTGTAATTCATTAAAGAGCTCGAGGCTCCAAAACAATTTAACTTTTTTCAAGATGATGGTTGTAAATGGTTGTTACTTTTTCATATCCAACATCATAAAATGAATAAAAAATGATTTTGGTTTAGTATTAACTTTTTAGACTTGTCGAAACTTAGTGATAACTAATTGATACATAATATACTCATTAAACATGTTTGTGAAATCGCCACTCATTATACTTTTATTCTCTACCATGATTTGGGTTGATCATTTACCTAAATAAATAACTATAATTACATAACCCCAAAACTAACAAAATTTGTCATAATTAATAATACTTACATAGTTGGAAAAGTATAGTAAACCATACTAAAATGACACATGAACAACATAAATGCCAAAGTAGAACATGTATACATCACTCTTCATTGCCATCACCCCAATTATCTTATTTTCCTGGAATGATAACATCAAGTTTTTCTCAAAAACATGTTTTGATCTTGGATCATACCTTGGTATGAATCACCAATCCCTATCCAACACACTTGGTTGTGGTGTTTGAGAAAACACAAGGCTCATTGTTTTCATCTAACATATTTTTAGAGTTAATATATATTATCCATTATCACAATATTCCTTTACATTACTCTAGTTGAAGGTATCCCACCACTTACATAAAACAATAACACATAAATAAGATGAGAAGTCCACTTGCATGATTTGTTGTATCTTTCTGACATAACCTAACTTCCCCTCTATTAGGTTCTAATCATGGTGGCTAGCAAGACTGCATTTGGAGAACTTGAACTCCACTCCATATCCAAGTGTGAAACATACAATATAGACATCCTCAAACCATCCTCAATGAAAAAATGATATCCATATACCTACATAGATAGGAATTAATGCACTTGTAAAAATGTGAAAAAAGGACGATGTCACATGTCTAGTAATCCAAGCATTAATAAAAATATAATGCATGCTATGATTAAAATGTGTATTATAAAATGAATTAATTCACATAAAGATATTTTTACATAGTTGTTATACCTGATCCCTATGTTTAGTGTATCCTCTTCACCAATATAGGTAACAATAAGACATGCCATACTTTTGTCTAATCTAGTCATCTACCCAACCATTGGGACAAATCATTGGCATATTTTCTTTTAAATGATCATGATAAGGAATATTGTCTAATATCACCTTCCCTTTTGTCCTCATCTCAATGGTCATCCCAAACCAATCCTCTTGGTGCATCTTCGAGTTGCTTGATGTACTCCATAGCATAATAGGATGAACCATATACTATGTACCCCTCTACCATAGGCCTGTCGAGTTTTTCCATTTGTCAAACAAAACCATTCAAAATATTCATGTACCTCTCCAAGAAAAACATCCAACATTAGAAGACCACCCAGGCTAATTCAACCTCATTATCTAGGTGAATTAGAAGATGGACCTACAATTCCATGAAAGTTATGTGTAGTTCCTTTTCAAACATACAAACAACCTCATATATCTCTCACCACCACTATGTAATGATAGCCATGCAAATATCCTTTCATGTAATCCAACATAGAAATGCAAATAATTTAGATATGCCACATTGCAGGTCCTTGGAGAAGTGATTAGTTCACACAACCATGCATGAAAAAATAATAATGACATTAAAAAATAAAAACATACAAAATTAATTGGCATAAAACTCTAACATTGTTGTGACTACAGAAAAATAAGCATGTAATCTACATACATATCCTTAGAAGATTCACATGGTCATGTTATTTAAACCATTACAAATGTCCTTCTATGGTGAATTGACTTCGTAGAGTTGACCCATGTAACAAAGGCACCTTCACACCCAATATAATACCCTTTGCCGAATATGGATCATCTTTATTCAAAATACATGGGTCAACACCTTCTTTAAAAGACCAAGAGGGACTAATCTCTCCTCTACTTTCTTTTCTTAGTCAATATTTATTTTTAGTATTGAAAAAAATAAGATCTCTACTAACACCCAATGTATCACATTTTTTTATGATATTCCTCCATAAAGAAGATGAAACACTTTTAAATATATGCATGGGATTTAGTAAGTGGGAAATCTTAAGATGTTGCCAATATGGAATCTCATAAAATATAGATTTCATTTTCATCCCAATGGGCATTTTCTTGACACAAGTGTCAAAAAATTTAGGATCATTGAACATAGGTTGCCCATTTGAATCAAAAAAAAATTTGATTTCCTTTTCCTTCTCTAGTTCATATGCCCTAAGCTAGTCTATGCATGTCATTATTTTAGGTCTTTAGGTTCTCTCTAGTTTATCATTGAAAGTAGTTGATGCTCTTCTATAAGGGTGGTATTCTAGGAGGAATAACCTTGAGTATTCATACATTGGATTTCGTAGGTGGTTAGATCACCTTGTCTTTATAGAAGATCTACAACATTTACATCCATGATATCCTTTTGTTACAAGACCTACAATGCTATTTTATATGGAACATGTTTGTGCCAAAGAAGATAGTTGGAAAAAATTAAGTATGAAAAAAATAATGTTACATATATAAACAAATCAATCGACATGCTTATGAAAGCCTCCTATTCCTGGATATTCATGCATGGTGTACAAAAATATACCATACAACATAAAATACCTCTTCATTGGGATGGATTTTGATGGATCATATACTTGTATCCCTTCCCATAATTGCTTGAATGTATCGATCAATGGTTGGAGGTAGAAATCCATTCTCGTCACTTATCTTATACTAGGAAATATAAGAGGCAATATAAGATGTTAATTCTTCATGGAAAACCATGGGGGGCATTTTTATTGATCACTACCATTTTCCAAACATAATAATTGGTGTTTTGTAGGGAATACAAATTAAATCCATCCATGGTTATGCTCAATCAAAGACTTTATACTGTTGGACAACTGAGAGGGGGGGGGG
>ML793413.1:106114-122353 GCA_009831015.1 Picea engelmannii
CAATCAAACCATTTTTAATCTTTCTCCAAGTGACCATCAATATTATACTACATATGGACAACATAAATAATAGCATCACTCACACATAAGATATACACAGAGACATATTTTCACGAGGAAACCCATAAAGGGAGAAAACCTCTTCTTCTTTGAAATGATAGGCAGTTTTTTAAGTTCTGTACATCATCTATAATTGAGCACCAACTCAATGTGAGGATACTACCTCTGTTTTACAAGCTCCAACTTGTTTGAGAGCACCGAATCTCTGGTTTCTCTAGCACCCACTAGAAGAAAGCAACAACTCCCTAAGTATTCCAACATCAACTGGATGGAAGCACCAACTTCCAGTTACACGGGCTCCAACCTGTATAACAGAGAACACTTGTTCTCCCTTGCACCACCCTGCCACCCTGGTTTCTTTGGATGCAACCAGATGGAAGATACAACTCCCTATGTTCAAGCACCCACTTTAACTTCTAAGGACAACAGTCCTCCCTAGCACCTCCCTACCACCCTCATTACAAATAAATGATTGAATAAACAACAACACAAATAAAATAATTCTTACCACTTCTTCACTATTCTGCAATTCTTCTCTGCTACACTATTCTTCTGCTCTATTCATATTTGGCTTGACTTGCTGTCTCTGTCTATCTATTCTTTATTTTTCCTTCTCATGCTCTTTGATATGTGGAATTCTTCTCTCTCCACCTTTTCTCTTATGTTCATCTTATGTTCCTCTTCTCTGAGCTTTCTTCATACTGCACATACTGTAGTTTTACCTTTCTACAGTTCAACTCATTTTTTTAGTCAGAACAACCAAATTTTCACAGTCATCTCATATCTCCTTTTATTCACACACGCCTCATCCGTTACACCTTGAATCTCCTTGGGCAGAAAAAAAAAACGCCTCAGCAATTGAATCGCCAACCGATCAAGAATTATGAATCAGTTTTGCTAACTGAATCGTAACTGATCAATTAACTGTGAAGTGAAACAATAGCCCTTCAATCATATTCAAATTCACCTGCACTATTGAATTAAATGATGGGTCTCGTGCTTACACCATATGCCCACTGGATGTGACCACGAGCCTAATCAAAATTCCTTTCACATTTCGGCATTTCAAAAATTCTTGTGATGAGATATCTTGACACTCCATGTCGCAATCCCTGAAACTCCAAAAAAAGAGCTTAGCTAGACTAGTTCCGATCATTTCGTCATTTCTCATTTCGGCATTTTGCGATTTCACATGTCGTGAATTCCTGATGCAAGGCATCTCGACTCTCCAAGTCGCGATATCTAAAATGGAGTTTAGTTGTTAGCGCTTTCGCAATTTCGCATTTCGGCATTTCGTGAGTTTGAGAGGTTAGGGAACCTCGTTCCTTTGACCTTCCAGTAAGGGAAATGACGATCTTTCACCACGTGTCTTATGGCCCCAACGGTCCAGATCTTATCATGATTGTGAAACTTCACGGGCCTTCGTCGTGTCTGATCAATGGTCTAGATCAATCCTCGATCCGACGGCTAGGATTATTTTGCGAATTCACGAGTCTTCATTGTGCCTGATTCGGGATTTCGACGTTTCACATTTTACGACTTCGAGACTCTTGTGGTGAAGTGTTTCTACACTTCCAACTCCCGGTATCAGAAACTCCGATTTTTCGGTCTGCAAAACTCCGAAATGGAGTGTGCCTATTTCGGGATTTCGATGTTTCACATTTAGCAACTTTGGGACTCCTATGGTGAAGTGTTTCTACACTTCCAACTCTCAGTATCCGAAACTCCGATTTTCCAGTCTGCGAAACTCCAAAATTGAGTGTGCCTGTTTCAAGATTTTGGCATTTCACATTTCGTGACTTCGAGACTCCTGTAGTGAAGTGTTTCTACACTTCCAACTCTCGGTATCCGAAACTCCGATTTCTCGGTCTACGAAACTCTGAAATGGAGTGTGTCTGTTTCGGGATTTCAGGATTTTCTTCCATGCGATCATCGTTGCGTTGCTGGTCTTGCCACTTTCTCTTATTCATCATCGTCGGGCTGAGCTTGCCATCAATGACAAACAAATACTCTGCCTTCTGTCTGCCTGTAATAAATATGCCAATAGACTGTTCGCATTCCAATGCAACTTGTCTCACTCAATTTGGATCATTTCTAAATAATATATGACTATTTTACCCGGAACACATGTTTGAGACTAACTATTCAGACTAGTAAGATACCCTATCTTCCACAGGGTGTAGCTCTGAACGTATGATGACCCAAAAGTTGAATTTTTTACCATGGATACCTTGAGATGTCCTATGAATAATTTCCAAGTTTCACAGTCTAAATCATCCCAAAAACAAATTTATAGTGAAAAATATAATATGACTTAAAACCCTAGGATCAATGAGATCTAATACCAAATGTTATGATCCAATCCCTTAAAATGATAAAAAGTCAATAATTATAGTCCACTTCAAGGGGGAAACCTACTTTACAATATATACACTTAAAAATGCAATATCATATGAGATAATATCATCCTAATACTATATCTCCTTGATATATATATATATATATATATATATATATATATATATATATATATATATATATATATATATATATATATAGGATACAAAGGGGTACAATTATGATGAAAGGGTGCAATGAAGGGTTCTAGCCGACCTACTAGAAATGTAATAATTCAATATCTAGGGATTAATAATGTGTTTTATACATAACATGGGGATTTTTCTAGGGCTTAACATCTTGCTCCATCTCTTGATTGGAATTTTCCCCATTCGGTTCCTCTTAAGAGCCTTTTCTAGCATTTAGCTCTTGCATTTCTACCTCTGCCACATCCATCTATGTGCTAATTGGATCTACAGTTTTCTTTATTTACTTTTTATTGTCCATTTCCTCTTGGATCCTAGGAGTCTCTAATTTTTTTTCTGAATATTCTTCCCTTCCTTATTCAAATCTTCCCCTATTTCTTCCGTTGGAGAATAAAAAATATTTGTATTGTTATGTCCGATCACGAGTATGTTTGTATTTGTTTTTCATCAGTTCTTCCTTTTTATTGGAACCTTTGTAAAACCCTCTTCATTTTGTTGATACTTGGACCAATTTTATGAGTTATCAACATTCATAAGGTATTCCCTGAATAGGTGGCCATGTTCATGCAACTTCCTACATATGAAAGGGATATCACTACAAGGAGAACACCTTCTTGTGGATGTTTTTGCAGACCCTCCCTGAAAAATGTATCCCCTATTTGTTTATAGAAAAGGTTGTTAGTGGAGGTGGGTGGTGGGAGGTTTTTACAAAGGTTTTTTTCTCGGTGCGCCTTTACTGTATATATGCACCAATTTGTTCATGAAAAATAAATCCCCGGTGCATCCATGTTCCAGTAGCACCACCGTACTTTGTAATAAAATTGCATGCACCGGATAAATCACATCGGTGTTGTTGAACATTACACACCGATGCGCCTAGCTTTCATAAAACGCACCACTGTAGGGTAAACAAAAAAAAAATACCAAACTGGTTTTCATTGTTACAATGCACCCTGTTCTTCCAAACTCTCAAGCAAGTACCAATGCTTACCTTTATTCCTAAGACACCATGTTTCCAGTGCTCTACATTGACTTGGATATATCCATTGATGAATTCCACATTTCCAAATTTGGAAATTACCACAAATTTTCATTTCCTCTCCTTGATGCAACCATTCCTCCTCGAAACAGAAGAGACTAGGTAAATTATTTATTGTTTAGAAGGTTTTCCAGAATAATCACAATCATTTTTAATTTTTGACATTTCATACCAACATATGTGATCCATCATTGGGAAAGAATGAATTGTGAAAACAAATTATTTTTTATATTTTTTTTAATAGGAGATAACCCTAAAATCATAATAAGGTTAAATCAATTTTTCTCTTCACTATTTGTAAACAAAACTCTTAAAAAAGATGAATTTCATTAGTTGTATCTCGTTTGTATTAGGAAAGTATTTCATATCTAATGCTTTTTTAATAAATATCATTGTTGAGAAGATTTTCTGAAATCATCACAAACCTTCTAAAAAAAGATATTGATTGCAAAAGTCTTAGATCTAAAATACTTGCTCGATACAGACGTGATACAACTGATGAAGTTCATCTTTTTGAACATATATGTTTATATATAGTGAAGAGAAGAACTGATCCGGATTTATGAGAAGAACAAAATGAAACCACAAATTTATAATATTAACACAAATACACAGTGAGCAATAATAAAGATACAGTAAAAATTTGCTTTTATTCAATAAGAAATATGATGAAAATTGTAAAATGTCGACTGAAAACAAGCTTCCTAGAAGGGTGGCAACTTATCTCTGAGAAGAGATGTGAAAACTATGCACATTCAAAAGAAGATGAGTACAATGAGGTTCTGGATTCCTTTTTACAATAAACATGAATACCAAAACCCTAGATATCCAAAAACCTAACCCTAGGAGATGAAGCGCCAAAAGTCATGTGAGCCCCACTGGAGTAAGTTAGTACATCAACTTCCTAGGGTCGTAACTTTTTTCATACGCTCTCCATTTGGGGTGAACGATAGCTCGTTGGAAAGGTATTGAAGATGAGCTTCATTTAGGGGGATCAATTAGAGATGTTGGATATCATTGAGGTGCCTGATCGTAAAAAATCATCATTTAGGCCCTCAAAATGCCCCTGAAAGTTCACGAACTCAAAAACTGCTAAAAATAATAAGTTTCCATAAAATGTTTTGAGCCAGTTGGATAAGGTGGGTTTCCACCAAGATAATCCTAGATCAATCCTCCCCCATTAGGAATTAATGGTCTCCATTTCATTGAGTTCCCCCATCATATGAGGAAATTTCTGCTGAATTTGGCCCTAGGTGAGCCACTTGCATTGGTGCTGGAGCTTCCCTGCTTTGACAATCCAATAAAGATGGATCCTCTGCTCATGAGTTCCCTTGACCTATGTTTCCATGATATGATCAGTGGATGCATGTTCCATGTAATAAGGGTTGAGCTCTGTTGGTTTCAATTGTTCTGATATCTCCGAGGTGTCCAATAATGGTGGAAAATAAGGATGAAGGAGGTCCACATTGAAAACTGGGTGCAAGTCAAGGAAGAAGGGGAGATTGAGCTCAAACACATTGTTACCCATAGACTTGGTGATGGTGTAGGGTCCATAATAGAGTGGAAGAAGATTTCTATGAGGCCCTGTAAGGCATTCTTTCTGCAAGTGTAACCAAACTTTGTCTCCCGCCTAACACTGGTGTGGCACCCGGTGTTGATCATGGAGTTACTTGTACTTGCAATTGGACTTATATGGGGATATTGATGGTTTATCTATGTATGGCTCTATTTTATTTGTGATAAACATAGAGAAGACTCTCATACTAGGTGTGGGGGTGCTTGGAATTGTTCATGTGCAGAATGTGAATGATCATCAGATTGACAACTTCAATTTGGCCATCCATATGGGGGTGGAAGGAAGGGGAATTTATGATCTTGGTGTCCAGGAGTGACCAGAGGCTTGACAAAAATTTATTGAGGAAATGACTGTCCCAATCTGAGATAATGGTTTGTAGGATCCCAAAGTGTACCCATACTCATTCAAATAAGAGCTTGGCAGTGGCCTCTGTTGTGATGCTCTTCTTGCAGGTGGCCAAAATTGCCATCTTGGAAAAGTGATCGACCACCACAAAAATAGAGTCATTTCCCTTCTTGGTGGATGGAAGGCCTGACATGTATTCCATTGACATGGATTCCCAAGGCTTGTCAGGAGTAGGTAGAGGAGTGTATAGGCCTTGTTTCTTAGTGGCCGGTTTGGAAATAACACAGGAAGTGAAAGGCCATATATACTTGTTGACATCCTGTCAAAGTTTCAACCAGTAGAAATGTCATTCCATCACTTCCACTGTCTTTTCCATGCTGAAGTGTCCTACCACCCAACTATAGTGGGCTTCCCAAATCATCTTCACTCGCTCACTTTATGGAACACATAGATGGTCCATATGGCACAACAACTCATCTTAAGGATGGAAATTAGTGACAACTGTGTTTGCACCCAACATCTGGTAGGTGTTGGCAAATTTAGGATCTGTGTCACAGAGGTGGGGCCATTTGAAGGTCTCATGGCCATAAGAACCAAGAATTGTGGTGAGTTCCACAACTAGAGGTCAGATGAGGCAATCAACAACTCAGTTGGTACTACCTGTTTTATACTTGATGTTTAGGTGGAACTGCTGCAAATGTGTGTACTACTTACATTGGCAATCATTCTGCAATTTTTAGTGTGTCTGCATGAACTGCAATGAATTATGATCAGTGTGGATGAATGTCTCCTTCATGAGAATGTAATTCCTCCACAATGGAGTACATTTATTTGTCGTAAGTAGGGTACTTATGGAAATCATCTGATAATTTATCAGTATGATATGCCATGGGGTGGCCATGTTGAGTGATGATTGCACCCACAACATAGTCTGAAGCATATCTCTAGATCTCAAAGGGTTATTGCAGGTCAGGTAATGAAAGAACTTGGGCAGAGAAAAAGTTCTACATCATATCATCAAACACTTTTTGTTGGGATAGSCCCCACACAAATTTTTCCTTAGCACCACCCCTGGTTATTTAGCTAAGGGCCCATGCAATAAGGGAGAATYTGAACACAAACCTTGGATAGAAATTGCCAAGACCTAAAAATATCTGAAGCTCAATCATCGTGGTTGGGGATGGCCAGTAATGGATGACTTGGATCATGGTTGGATCAACATGCACACCATGTGCAACAACAATGTAGCCTAGGAACTGGACAAACCTTTGATAGAAATTGCCAAGACCTAAAAAGATCTGAAGCTCAATCATCGTGGTTGGGGATGGCCAGTAATGGATGACTTGGATCATGGTTGGATCAACATGCAMACCATGTGCARCAACAATSTAGCCTAGGAACTGGACCCTATCCATGCTGAAGGAGAATTTTTTCCAAGTTGGCATATATAAGCTTGTGATTTCGCAAAGTGTGCAAAACCTATTGAATATGTTGCAAGTGTTATGTCCAAGTCTTGTTGTAAATGAGGATTTCATCTAGATAAACCACCACAAAAGAATTAGTGAAAGGCCACAAGATATTTTCCATCATCCTCATGAAATTTACTAGGGAATTTGACAAACCAAAGGGTATGACCAGCCATTGAAAAAGACCTTCTTTTGACATGAAGGTAATTTTCCATACATATGTATATTCTATTGGGACCCGAAGGTAGCTAGAATTCAGATCAATATTACTAAATTATTTTCCCCCCTTGAGCTGATCAAGGAGATCGTAGGTACAGAGAATCCGGTATCGATTCCTAACTGTGATTTTATTTAGGGCTCAGTAATCAATGCATAGTTTCCAAGTTCTATCTTTCTTTTGCACTAACAAGATTGGGCTTCTGCACGGTAATGAGTTGGGTCAGATGTGCCCCCTGTGGAGTAGTTCTTGAATCAAATGCTTGATCTCTTCATTTTCTAGCAGAGAGAGATGATATATTAGCCCATTGGGTATAGGTGCGTCAGGGGTCAAATCGATGGGATGCTTGACCTGACAATGTAGAGGTACCCTACTAGGTGATGAGAAGATGTCTTTTTATTATTCCACGACCTTATCCACTTGCTTCTACTGCGCAGAGAAGTCGATCACATAGGCCATGGATGTGGCTTCAACCTTTCGCTCACTTTGAGAGAAAATCATGAATAATACAAACTTCCCAGTCTGAGAAATGACCTTCCTACATTGTTTGGAAGAGATCAAGGAAATAACACTAGGTGAGACTACCTCGGGTATCCTATACAATTTCTTGTTCAAAGTAATAATAAAACTCCAAGGCCTAGAATCATATACAACATGACGTTTCCATAAATACGCTTGGCCCAAAATAACATCACAAACTTCAAGGGGAGAAACATCACAAAATACCTCATCTTTGAATGGATTGATGTCGTACGACAGACGACACTATTGGCTGACACGTAGATCACTTCCTTGATGAAGCCATATGTTGGTATAGGGTTGTGGGTGCAAATTTTTTAGTAGGGATAGCCGCTTGATTACCTATACTAAGATGAGGTTCCCTTGGCTACTTATATAAATGATGAAGTGCAGTAGAGTGTCTTTCACCCACATCTGTGAATGAAAGAGGTGTTTTCCTTCCTTTGGCTCAAACGGTTCATCGGGATAGATCTTGGTGGTAGCAACAGTGGCACTAGGTTCCACGTCAATGATGTATCTCCCGTCTTTTGTTTCTAACTCAAATTCCAAACCCACATCTGATTCAGAGGATTTTAGCTTAGCCACCAATGAATTCTTTGAGTGACAATCAACAGTGTTATGCTAGGGGCTCTTATGGAAGTCGCACCACTTCCCGATATCTTTCTTCATCTTCCCATTGTAATTATTTACTTGTGACTTGGGATGGTTGTCTTGAGGTTACCCATGTTTTCTCTGTCCTTTGTTCTTCAGGTTGGGGCTTCCCTTTCCCTGCTTATGCTGTCATAGGTTACTAGACCCAAACTACCATGTCTTTTGTTTCATCTTTTACTCAATTTTGATGACATATCGATAGGTCATGCCCAAGGATGAGATGTAAAAAAACTCAATTTTTATTTGGATGTACCTATGCAGACCATCACGGTACTTGAGCACCAGATTTCACTCAGAATATTTGATACCCATCTTGGTGCGCAAGGTATGGAAGACTTTAGTGAACTCTGGCACTGTTTTGTCTCTTTCCTTCCGTAGTGTGGTTCATCTTGTATACAAGTCATCATAACTTCCAACAGGGTAGTATTGTTCCTTAATATCATCCTTGAAGGAACCCAAGGTGGGTGCAACTACAAATAATTTGGATCCCTCTATTTCCTTTTTCTCACAATAATTCTTCCACCAATATTTGACATGGGGGATGACCTTGAGGAGCACAAATGTAATATTTTCTCTATCATAAAAGTTGTGGACAAAAAATACCCTTATAGAATATTTAACCATTTATCTACATCATCCCCATCTATCTTACCTTAAAATATAGGAATATAAAAAAATATTTGTACCTTGAAGGGGTCGGCGCCTCCGTTTGAGGTGGATGTGTCGCTTGTCGGTAGCCATCAAAGGATTTGTGGAAAGTTGTCCATCATTTCGTTCCTCTATCACTCAAGATATTCCTCAAGAAACATTTTGAAAGGATATCATGTCCCCTCGTATTTATTCTTGCCCAATATGGATATTTTCTTGGGTGTACGAGAGCAGTTTTCCTCAAGAGAAACAAGCTCGAGACCCAACTCTCTATACCCTGACCACATCGGCGACATGCATTAAAAAAATGACAAGGAGAAGATCGCTCTGATACCACTGATCCAGATTTATGAGTGGAACAAAATGAAACCACATATTTATAATATTAACATAGAGACACAATGAACAATAACAGATATACAGTAAAACTTGACTTCTATTAAATAAGGAATATGTTGAAAACTATAAAATGTCGACTGAAAACATGCTTGCTAGAATGGTGGCAACTTATCTCTAAGAAGAGATTTGACGACTATGCTCATTTGCAAGAAGATGAGTACAATGAGTCTACAGAGGAATTTTCACAATAAAAATTAATGCCAAAATCCTATACATCCAAAAACCTAACCCTAGGATATGAAGCACAAAAATTCATGTGGGCCTCGTTGGGGTAAGTTAGTACATCAACTTCCCGAGGTCATAACTTTTGCATACGATCTCTGTTTAGGGTGCACGATATCTCATTGGAAAGGTATTGGTGAGGAGATTAATTTAGTGGGATAAATGATAGTTCTTATTCATTATTCATGTGCCTGATCGTGAAAAATAATCATTTAGGCCCTCAAAATGTCCCCGAAAGTTCAAGAACCGAAAAATTGCTAAAAATAGTAAGTTGCCAAAAAAATGTTTTGAGATAATTGGATAAGGTGGGTGTCCACCAAGATATTCTTGGATCAATCCTACCCCCTTAGGAAGAAATGGTCTCCATTGCGTTGAGTGCCCCCATCATATGAGGAAATTTCTATTGAACTTGGCCCCGGGTGAGCCACTTGCCTTGGTGTAGGAGTTACCCTGCTTTGACAACCTGATAAATTTGGATCCTCTGTTGGTAAGTTCCCTTGACCTATTTTTCCATGATATGATCAGTGGATTCCTATTCCATGCAGTCAGGGTTGAGCTCTGTTGGTGTCAACTATTCTTCTATCTTTGAGGTTTCTAATAATGGTGGAAAATAAGGCCGAAGGAGGTCCACATTGAACATTGGGTGCATACCAAGGAAGGGGGGAAGATTGAGCTCAAAATCATTGCTAAGAACAGACTTCGTGATGGTGTAGGGTCCATACTAGAGTGGATGAAACTTACGATGAGGCCCTGTAAAGCGTCCTTTCTTCAAGTGAAACCAAACTTTGACTCCCACCTGAAACTGGTGTGGCACCCGATGTTGATCATGGCGTTGTTGGTACTTGGAATTGGACTTATGAAAATATCCTAAACCTATTGGTGGATGTGATGGATCCACTCAATGAATTGGGTGGCTTTTTCAGATCTAGTTGGAGCATGTGACAAGTCTTCCTGGGTGGCCGAAAGGGGTAGTGCAATATCCATAGGACCCAATGGCTGAAATCCCAACCCCGCCTGAAAGCGGTTGTGGCCAGTTGAGCTATATATGGCTCTATTTTAGTTGTGATGAACATAAGGAAGAATCTCATCCCACGCAAGATGTGCATGATCATCTAGTTGACAACCTTGGTTTGGCCATCTATCTAGGGGTGGAAGGCAATGGACTTGGTGAGCTTGGTTTCCAATAGTGAATAGATGCTCGGCCAGAATTTGTTGAGGAACCATTTGTCTCGATCTGAGATAATGGTTTGTGGGATCCCAAAGTGTACCCATACTCATTCAAAGAATATCTTGTAAGTGGCCTTTGTTGTGATGCTCTTCTTGCAGGCGACCAAAATCTCCATCTTAGAAAAGTGATCAACCACCACAAAAAGAGAGTCATTTCCCTGCTTGGTGGATGGAAGGCCTGACATGTAGTCCATTGATATGGATTCCTAGGGCCTATCAGGAGTAGGCATAGGAGTGTACATGCCTTGTTTCTTAGTGGTTGGTTTGGAAATAGTGCAGGCAGTGTAAGACTAGATATACTTGCTGAAATCACTACAAAACTACCAATAGAAATGTCACTGCACCACTACTATTGTATTTTCCATGATGAAGTGTTCTGCCACCTAATTGTAGTGGGATTCCCAAATTATCTTCGCTTGCTTTCTTGATGGAACGCCTAGATGGCCCATATGGCACAACATCCCGTCCTGAAGGTGGAACTTAGTGACAATTTTGTTTGCACCCAACATTTGGTAGGTGTTGGTGAAGTCAGGATCTATCGCATAGATGTGGGGCCATATAGAGGTCTCGTGGCCACAAGAATCGAGCACTGTGGTGATTGTCACTACGTGAGGTTAGATGAGGAAATCAACGACTCGGTTGGTACTACATGTTTTATACTTGATGTTGAGGTGGAACTGCTGCAAATATGTGGACCACTTCTAATGGTGGCCATTCTGCAATTTACCTTGTGTCCTCATAAACTGAAGCGGCTTATGATCAATGTGGATGAATGTCTCCTTCCTGAGAATTTAATGCCTTTACTGGCAACAATATTTCACAATGGATTACATTTACTTGTCGTAAGTAGGGTAATTACTGATAAAATATGATAGTGTCTCACTATGATAGGCCATGGGGTGGTCGTACTGAGTGATGACTACGACCACATCATAGTCTGAAGCATCTGTCTCTATATCAAAGGGATATTGTAGGTCAGGTAATTAAAGAAATTGGGTGGAGAACAAGTGTTTCTTCAATTCATTGAACACTTTCTATTGGGACATGCACCACACAAAGTTTTCCTTACCACTGCCCCTGGTTTTTTGGTTGAGGGCCAATGAAATATGGGAGAATCCCAACATGAACCTTTGATAGAAATTGGCAAGGCCTGAGAAGCTCTGAAGCTCAGTGAGTGTGCTTGGAGCTTTTCAGTCACAGATGACTTGGATCTTTGCTTGATCAACATGCACACCATGTGCATCAACAATGTAGCCTAGGTACTGGACACTATCCATGCCGAAGGATAATTTTTTCAAGTTGGCATATAGATTGTGTTGTCGCAGAGTATGCAAAACTTGCTAAATATGATGAAAGTGTTATGTCAAAGTCTTGTTGTAGATGAGGATTTCATCCAGATACACCACCAAAAAATAATTAATTAAAGGTCGCAAGATATCATCCATTATCTTCATGAAAGTTGTTGGGGAATTTTTCAAACCAAAGGGCATAACCAATCATTCAAAAAGACCTTCTTTTGACTTGAAGGAAATTTTCCATACATCTATTTGTTCTATTGGGACCTGATGGTAGCTAGACTTCAGATCAATCTTATTGAAGTATTTGGCCCCCTTGAGCTAATCGAGGAGATCGTCAATTTGGGGAATCAAGTATCGATTCTTAACTTTGATTTTATTTGTGGCCCAATAATCAATGCAAATTCATCAAGTTCCTTATTTCTTTTTCACCATCATGATTGGGCTTTTGCAAGGTGATGAGTTGGGTCAGATGTGCCCCTTCTGGAGAATTTCTTGTATCTAACACTTGATTTCCTCATTTTCTAGAAGAGAGTGGTGATAAATTGTCCCATTGTGTAGTGGTGTGTCGGGGCTCAGATCGATGGGATGCTTGACCTGATAGTGTAGAGGTACCCTAGTAGGTGATGAGAATATTTCTTTGTATTCTTCCACAACCTTATCCACTTTCTTCTGCTGTGTGGACTGGTCGACCACATAGGCCATGGATGTGGCTACAACCTTTCTCTCACTCTGAGAGAATCACAAAGAAGACAAACTTCCCAATTTGAGAAATGATATTCCTGCATTGCTTGGTAGAGATTAAGGAAATAACACTAGGTGGGATTACTTCGAGTATCCTGTACAATTTCCTGTTCAAAGCATAAATAACACTATGAGGCCTAGACTCATATACAACATGACGTTTCCATAAATAAGGTTGGCCTAAAATAACATAAAAAAATTCAATGGGCAAACATCACACAATACCTCATATTCGAATGTCTTGATGTTGTACGACAGGATGAACTATTAGTTGAGGTGAAGATTGCTTCCTTGAAGGAGACATCCGATGGTGTAGGGTTGTTGGTGTGGAATTTTTAGTAGGGATAGACACTTGATGACCTCTACTGAGATGAGGTTCTTCTGGATACCGCTATCAATGATGAAGTGCACTGAAGCGTCTTTTGCCCACATCTTTGAATGAAAGAGTTGCTCACCTTCCTATGGATCATCAGGCTCACCAAATTGGATCTTGGTAGTAGCAATGGTGGCACTAGGTTCTGCATCAATGATGCATCTCCCCTTTTCTGGTTATAACTTAGAGTTGGAACCTGCATCTGATTCAAAGGATTTTACCTTAGCTACCAATGACTGCTTTGAGTGGCAATCAATAATGTTATGCCAGGGGCACTTATGGAAGTTTCACCACTTCCTGGTATCTTTCTTCATATTCCCATTTTCCTTCTTTGCTTCTGGCTTGGACTGGTTTTCCTGAGGTTACCCATATTTTCTCTGTCCTTTTTTCTACAAGTTTGGACTTCCCTTTCCTTGCTTCTGTTGTTAGGGGTTCCCAGACCCAAACTTCTACATCTTTTATTTAAGCTTTTGCTTGATTTTGATGGCATATCGATAGGTCACACTCAAGGATGAGATGTCAAAAAAATCCATTTTTGTATGGATGTATCTATGCAAACCATCGCAGTACTTGAGCACCAGATGCCACTCAAAATATTTGATACCCAACTTGGTGCACAAGGTATGGAAGACATTAGTGAACTCTGGCACTGTTGGGCTCTTTCCTGTCGTAGTATGGTACATCTTGTATACAAGTAGTCATAATTTCCAGCATGGTATTATTGTTCCTTAATAACATCCCCGAAGGAACCCCAAGTGGGTGAAACTACAAATAATGTGGATCCCTCTATTTCCTTTTTCTAACAGAAATTCTCCCACCAATCTTTGACATGGGGGATGACGTTGATGAGTGAAAATGTAATCTATGACGAAAAGTTGTGGACAGAAAAATACCCTTTTGGAAGGTTTAACCATTTATATACGACATCCACATCTATTTTACCTTCAAATATAGAAATATAAAAATTGATCTATACCTTGAAGGGGGCGATGCCTCTGCTTGAGGTGGATGTGTCACTTTTCGGCAGTTGTCGAAGGATTTGTGCAAGGATATCCATCATCTCATTCCTCTGTCACTCAAGGGATTCCTTAAGAAATATTTTGAAAGGATATCCTATCCCGTCGTCTTTCTTTTTTCCCTCCATGGATGGTTTATTGGGTGTGCAAGAGAAGTTTTCCTCAAGAGAAACAAGCTTGAGACCAAACTCTTTATACCCTGACCGTGTCAGGGAAATGCATTAAAAAAATGACAAGGAGAAGACCACTCTGATATTACTGATCCATATTTATGAGCGGAACAAAATAAAACCACAGATTTATAATATTAATACAGAGACACAATGAATACTAACATATATACAATAAAAAATGACTTCTATTAAATAATAAATATGTTGAAAACTATAAAATACCGACTAAAAACAAACTTGCTAGAATGGTGGTAGCTTATCTCTGAGAAGAGATGTGATGGCTACGCTCATTCGCAAGAAGATGAGTACAATGAGGCTATCAAGGAATTTTTAAAATAAATATGAATGCCAAAACCCTATACTTCCAAAAACCTGACCCTAGGAGATGAAGTGTCAAAATTCATGTGGGCCCCATTGGGGTAAGTTAGTACATCAACTTCACGGGGTCGTAACTTTTGCATACGATCTTCGTTTAGGGTGCAAGATAGCTCGTTGGAAAGGTATTGACGAAGAGGTTAATTTAGGGGGATAAATAAGAACTATTGGCTATCATTAAGGTGCATTATCGTGAAAAAAGTGTTGTTTAGGACCTCAAAATGGCCCCATAATTTCAGGAACTGAAAAACTTCTAAAAATATTAAGTTGCCAAAAAATTGTTTCAAGCCAGTTGGACAAGGTGGGTGGCCATGGATATCCTCCTGGATTAAGAAATGGTTTAACCTTGTTATGATTTTAGGGATATTTCCTATTAGTAAGAATATAAAACATAATTTCTCTTCACAATTAATCCTCTCCTAATGATGGACCACAATTGTAGGTCCAAAATGTCAAAAATTTAAAACGATTGCGATGATTCCGGAAAACCTTGTTAACAATGATATCGATTGAAAAAATCTTATATATGAGATACTTTCTCAATAAGAACAGGATACAATTGATGAAGTTCATATTTTTTAAAAGACACATTTATAGATATGGAGCGAAAAATTGATTTAACTTTCTTATGATTTTAGAGTTATCTCCTATTAATAAGAATCTAAATCAAAATTTGTCTTCAAAATTCATTATTTCTTGATGATCGACCACAATTGTTGGTCCGAAATGTCAAGAATTAAAAATGATTGCAATGATTCCAAAAAACCTTCTAAACAATGATATTGATCACAAAAGTATTAGATCCGAAATGATTACCTATTACAGATGTGAAACGGCTGATGAGGTTCATCTTTTTGAACATATACATATGCAAATAGTGAAGAGAAAAACTAATTTAACCTTCTTATGATTTTACAGTTATCTCCTATTAATAAAAATCTAAAACACAATTTCTCTTCAGAATTTGTTCTTTCCTGATGATGGATCACAGTTGTTGGTCCAAAACATCGAAAATAAAAAATGATTATGATTTATAAATGTGTTGAACCTACACAAAATAGATCTAGCTAGAAAATACTACACACATTTGCAGAGAGAAATTAAGAAAGAAGAAACAAGCTAAAAAGAATGGAAGAATTCTCATTAACTATATTCCACACTCAAAGAGTGAATAATTTACAATATATATAGAATAAATTAGTAACTAATGAGCCATAGTGGTGGTCTAGATTGATCTGGACACACACCAGCAGTTACAAGAGTAAACTACCACCTAGTCTAGTCTCTCAAGCAGTTACGGGACTGAACTGCCACCTAGCTGAGTTAACTATTCAACTAGTCTTCAGTTAAC
>ML793413.1:136768-155278 GCA_009831015.1 Picea engelmannii
TCACAAATATTTATTGTAATAGGACTAAGTAGTTGTAAACTTTTACTTCGATCAGATAGGTAGTTGGAGGAAACCCTAGAGGACCTCTTGTATAAGTAGATGCATTGTATGCCTGAACAAGGCTGGCTGCAAATTAGTAGGAGATATATGTTACTGAATGTAAGTTGTTTTATCAGAGTTGTAGCCATTTACACTTGAATGAATATAACAGAGGTATATTGCATCAATTCATGGTGTTTCTACTGTTTACAGTTTCCCTGTTATTTTATGTTTTCTTGAATGAATGAGTTATGTTATTGAGCATATGATATTGTGAAGTATTGGGATAAGTTTCAATCGTTTATCTTCATTGAGTTCATGCAAGGTGTGCATACCATCCGCAAGGAGTGCATTGATAGAGTCTGTTTTGACTCAAAAGATCATAAGAGATAACGTGTAACTTCCATATGTAAGGAGTGCAAAGGGACTGCTGCAACGTGTGCACAGCCGTCCACAATAATTTAAGTCTTGTGTAACAACCTCTTGCTAGGAATGCACAGATTCTAAATTCGACTAAGTGTCGAAGTATCCCTCTAAGGAGTCAAAGGGTTCGAGAAATAAAGCTCAAGAGAGATAGCGGGTAGGAATCTTCAAAGGGAGTTTAGCTCTGAAGATTCACCGAGTTATCAGTCAAGATCTGTCCAGGGGGGGAGCAGAATCCTTCCAGACCGTTGGATTTGGGTAAAGTGTATGAGCTTTAAGTCTCATTTTTCACACAGGAGTGAGGAATTCGTCGAAGTCCTGAAGAGGCTAGGGACCATCCATCATCCTGAGGGATAGGTGGCATAATATCTACAACTCCGGAGCAGAAGAACTTCGGAATTTTTGTAGAAAAAGAGAGAGTGAAAAGGTCGAAGAGACGAAGGCCAAAATAGATCCTTACCATTGGTCACCAGGGAATACGTGTCAACAGATCTGAGACTTCAAGGAAAATCACTTCGGAAGATTTCAATTGTGGAGTGTGACAAACTCCCGAAGTCATGAAGGTCGAAGTAGATTACAACCATCCATTACGAGGAACATGTGGTTAGAAATCAAGAAGTTCTTAGGCCTAACACTCTGAAAGGAAGTCAACGGGATCGAAGAAGATCTAGACCATCAGATCCAGAAGGACGCATGGAGGAAATCTGTCGTCTTCGAGTTAAAGCGCTCCGGGAGAAAGCGAGCGTGGAGAAGTTGAGACTTCCAAAGGTCGAAGTCCCAAAGTGGACCAGAGCCATTGATTGGGGTGATAACATGGCATGTGTTTGATTTAGTTTGAGGCCAACAAGCTCTCAAGGATCTAATCCATCTCGAGAATATTTTACGATCCTTGACTGAGAGGTTGCGCAGCCCCGAGTGGGAGAAGGGGGGTCTACATCAGAAAAGGAATAGGACTATCCTATAGTAGTACAAATACCCCACACACCACGTAGGACAAATATGAGAGTCTTTCTAGAGGTGGAAGATGAGATATGTCGTGTCATGACTAGTCACAGAGTGGTACCTATACTCCCTAAAGAAATATTACGAGTAGATGAGATCTCTACTAAATGGAGACATTTTCCTTGTGAAATGATGATGTTGATGCATCATATTGTTGGTTTCTTCAACCTCATCGATACATTGAGGGGTGGTGCCCATGATCCCACTACATCTAGCTCATCAACATAGTCATACACATCCTATACTCCACCACATGGTCCTCTTCCTTCTCCTAATTCTCCTCCACATGAGTTGGTTGCAACATATACCAATCCTCTTACTTCCCATCCACATGTGTATGAACCTGCATCCACGTCTAATCCTTCATTTCCTCATCCTCTGGTTTCCCCTCCACATGTGTCTAAACCTATTTCCACGTATGATCCCCCTCCTCCCCCTCCTCCTCTTCCTCTTTCTTATCCTCCACATGCATCACTGTATTCTACTGATCCTCCCTCTCCTCCTCTACCTATGTGACCATCCATTGATCATTGTCTTTCTCCTAGTCCACACGTATCATCATCCATCGATCCCCCCCCCTTCCTCTTCCTCCACATGTGTCACAAGATTTTGATGCTTTGGACACTATGATCACATCAGGCACTATTCATTCACACCTTCATATTGATATAGAGACACTTGATAGTGCACTTTTACTGATGTTTGTTTCTGATATAGTTGGTTTTTATAGAGGATTTACCTCTTGTAGAAGAGACACTAATGTACTTGGATTTGGTGGTGGACCTAACAAGTATTGGTATTGATTGACATTTATACTGATTGTTTTATATTTCACTGGAGATCTATATATGACATGTTTATTGCAGATTATTTTGAGATATATGTTTGACATGTATATTCATATGTATATTTCTCATGTATATTATGTTTTTCATATAATGTTGTGGTTGTTTTTGTTGTTTGATTTATAAAATGTAATATGAGTATGCTAATGATGAACATTGTTAATGATTTCTTTGTTTTTAAGTGAAATTTTATATGTATCACTCATTTAAATTTATAGTTGTCATATAATGTTTAACTTTACTTTTATGAAAGAGTTTAATTTGGATAGTGATTGCAAAAGTTGTAACCATTAATGCTATATAATGTTTAACTTTTTTTCAAGGTGAATTTTCTGTTGTCCAATAAGATACAATATATTGATTAAATGTGTTTAGAAATAAAATTTACTTAAATATGGTGAGTGAAATAATTTTGATTTGAATATTATGTCTTTTTCATATATTATACTAATAACATTATAACATAATTATTCACTAATAATTATGTTGATGATGTAATAATAATGTTATTTTTTTCTAATTTTTATTATTCAAAGATTACAAAACAAAGTTATAATATAATTGTTTACTAAAATCAGAGTGATTATATTTTATTAATATTCAATTTTTCCAAAGATTTTATTAATTTATATTATCTAACTATTATAATATATGAAATTTATTCAATTAAATTTAAAATAATAAATATAGAGAATAATAATATATTTTGATCTATACACTTTCGATGAAAATGTTTCACAATTTTTTACTCTAATACAAACTTTATGAATCTTTTATTAAAAAATAATATCACCCAACATTTTATAATTAGTGTTTTAAGAAATAGTAAAATTGACAAAGGTTTCTATACTTTTAGATAAGTATGGATCATTAAAAAATTTCTTAATATGACTAGGCTCTAGAGAAAGACTCTTTTAGAATTCCCATGCCCTTGATATATTGACACTTATTTCGAGGTGAATGCAAAAAGAATGATCAATATCAGTTTATATGATTATAAAACTAAAGGATGGAGTGGAATAGGTGAACGTCGTGATAGTTTCACTAGTTAAGGTGGGGAATGCCATCAACGTTGGTAATTCCAGGTACACCACAAGTACTGTAGATGTTGCATGAAGTTATTTTGTTGGAATTTTCCTTAGAAGTTCCATCAAAGTAAGTATATATTTATTTGAATTTTGATTTTCTCAAATATTAAAAATTTTGAGGTTTGAATATTTTTTAATTTCTTCATTTTTTGTTAAATAAAATATAATTTAAAATAAATCATTACTATTGTATGCCACCAACTTTGTGATATCTCAATTAATTATAAGTAATTCAAAGTTTAACATAAACATATTTTATTACAATACAACATAAATTTGTTATAATAAACAATAAATATGACAATGAAAATATATCAAAACCACATTTTATGCTTGTGCGTCTATTTAATGTATTTTCAATATGGTGGTTGTAAATGGTTGTTGACTTTTCATATCCAACATAATTGTAAAATGAAGGAAAAAAAACATAATTGTCCATTATAGATACCCATAATAAAATGACACATCCACAATATAAATTTCCAAACAAATCATTTACAAATCAGTCTGCGTTGTCATCACCCTGATTATCTTCCTCACTTGGCATTGTAACATGTTTTTTCTAAAAAATGTGTTTATATCTCAGATCATGTCTCATACAAACCACCAATCCCCATCCAACACATCTAGTTAAAAAAAAACTTGGTTGCAATGTTTTGGGAAAACATAAGGCTCCTTACTTTCAACACACATTTTTTTAGAGGTAATACATATTAGCCCACTATCACGATATTCCTTTACATTTATTTGGTCAAAGTTATCCCAACACTTGCAATAAAAAATAACACGTTGAAATGATGAGAAGTCCACTTGCATGATCTCTTGTATCTTTGAAATGTATCTTAACTTCCCCTCTATCAGGTTTTTTTCATGGTGGATAACATGAATTGATTGGTAGAACTCAACCTCCACTCCATAATCTTGTGTGATGTGTCATTCATCAACATACTCAGTGTGAAAATGATGTCCATATTCCCACATGGATGGGAATAAATGCACCTATGAAAATGGGAACAAAGGGAGTTTCATATTTCTAATAACCGAAGAATTAATAAAAACATAATACATGTTACAATTCAAATGTGCAATATTGTAAATAGAACGTGGTACTCAAAGAGGTTATTATAGATTTTCTTCACTCGATCCCTATGTTTAGTGCATCAAGATCTTCTCCACATGGGTTATGACCGAACACCTCATATTTCTCTTGTATTTGGTCAACCACCCAACTGTTGGGACATATTTTTGGAATATTTTATTTTAAATGATTGGGATAGGGCACACTTCTATCATTTAATCGTCTGAGTGCTTTCTTGTCACTGTCCCATTTTCTTCTTTCTTTTCATACAACGTGACGCATGGTTACGTTGCCTCCGTGTTTTAAATAATGAATTTATTGATGGCATCAAAATTTTTAAATTCACTGATGTATAAAATAATTCAAAACAAGCAGCATGGGATGAAATATATATTATAAACTTCAATGTAAACAATTTATGTGTACTAAATTGACAAAATTTAATTGAATTACTCTTTATCAAGCACCCTTTTTTGTTCATTTGTTGTAGCTCCCCTTCCCTTTTGTCTTCATCTTTATGGTCACCCCAAACGAATCCCCCTTTTGTGTTGTCAATTTGCTTGATGTACTCATTGGAATAATAGAATGACTCACATACTATGTGACCCTCTTCCATAGAGCCCTCTAGTTTTTCCCTTTATCGAACAAACCCATTCAATTTTGTGATGTACCTCTCTAAGAATAACATCCAATGACATGAGAGCACCCTGGATAATTGAACCTATAACATCCATTTCCACTGAGCACATTTTATACTAACTTATTCTTCGAGGACACTTGCGAGCAAGTGATCTGGTTATGGTACATTATGATGATGCTTTTATTATGAGTTATATTATGATTTCATTGATTATATGTTAAATTCTATACATATATATATATTGACATGTATTATTGATGAGTTTCCCTGAGTGTGCAGGATACATGATAGGTTGATGATGTTGATGGCATCAACAACCTCCCTTAGACTCCAGATTGAATCAAGGAGTGGACTTGTATTTGGTTTGGGTATTTTATTTACACGTATATGATGTATATGATGATTTCAGTATGGATTTTATGTATATGGATTAGTGATATTGTTATTTTCAGTGGGTAAAGGATTGACAACACTTTCTAATTTGACTCACATGCGTAAAGGGGTCATGCACAAAAACTAGACGGTTGAGGGAGAGGTGTGGTAGTGTCCCTGTCACATCCTACTAGAACTCATGTCATGACCTGAACACATGGTTAACGATTACCTTGTTCTGAGAGGTCCATAATGTCGTGAGGGAAGACTGAGACAATCACTCATGATGAACTCAAAGGGCCGCGTAATAAGGAAAAATCCCTATTCCTTAGACAACCCTTAGTCTCTCACAAGGTAGACCAAGTGGATTGTTGACTCCAAGTGTCGAACAAACTTCCAAACAAGTCAAAGGTGAGTGGTACCCTTGGAGCATGGATGTGCATCTTGAAGGGCACATCGGGAAATCAAATTGTGGGTCAATAAAAGACTAGATGGCCTAGAAAATATAATAAAAATGTTTAAACCTTATTAGAGAAGAGTATTTAAATAAGTATTAAATTACAAACTAAGAAATCTAACAAGAATCTAAGTCTAAGATGTTGGACTAAATCAAAACATAAAAAGGGAATAAGGGATTTAGACTAGCAAGTTAAGAAAATGAAGAAATAAAAATAAAGTGAGTGGATCGACATGTGTGCATGAAAATAATAAATGCATAACTTTAAATAAAAGAAAAAAAAAACATGAAAGAATAGATGGTTCACATAGAATAACATCTTGAGTCAATCTACCACTAATCCTAACTAAAAGAATACTCCTAACCCAACTCAAACTAAGATCTAGTCAGGGAACACAAAATAAATGAAAGATTGGGGAACTAAGAGACAACTAAGAGGAAAAATAGGACCACATTGGTGAATGTGAGGGAAATTGTCTAATTAAATAAATAAAAAGGGGATTTAACATGTGCAACTTGGGGAATGTGACACATGTAGTGGGTGAATAATTCTCTAATTAAATTATTAAAAATTAATTACTTGTGCATGAGGGCATGTGTCATTCGGATTTTTCTATAAAAGAAATGGAGAGAAAGGGAGACGAGATCTCACTTTTGGAAAGTAATGTTATGCTGTCAAAAATTTTTTGAAATAGTTTACTTGTTGAGATTTGGGTTCCAAACTTGGAAAGGAGTGGAAGCTATCTCTTACGAGGCAAGATTTGGTGCTATTTTGTTTTTGGTTATTTGTGTGTGGCCCCTTTGCGGATTGGGGAGATAAGGGGGAAGAAGAGTACCCCTAGAATTAGCTGGGAGGTACCGTTGAAGGGATTAGTGGGTGGAAACAAGGGAACGTGTGCAAGAGTGGACTAGAGATCGACATCGACCGCAATAATCCTTGTTTATGGTACCAAAATAATTTAGTTATTTTATTGTTGATTAAATTCATGATGAATATTGCTAATAATTCTGGAACTGTAAGAACAAGTAATGTAATAGCGATATTCTAAATTGACCTATCTTAAATATGTGTTGAAAGTTGCATAACTCTAATCTACATTACATTCTAACTATTGTTATATTTAGAAATTTCTTTATGATTTACTGTAACCTGCTTAAGGAAATGGTCAAGAGATTTATCTATGCAATCTTGTGTCTATGTATAAACTAATGTTGTAATATGTATTGTAATTAAATTGATATTGTATATGTTGGATCTATTTAGTTCTATATGTTTTATTCCTAGGCTTCCACGAAGTTAAATATAAAATATGGTATTGACAACAAGGTTTCAATCCGTTGATAAAACAAAATTTTGCCTATGTACCATTAACACATCCTCACATTTCTTTGAATTTAATTCTAGATCGAAATCAATCCTTCTACTTAATTGATTGTTGTAGAAATGATACTTTTCAATGATAAATCAACATATCGAATTACTCTTCTTCCACTCTTAATTGAAGTTAGCGCACCACTTTATTTTTTTATAGCAGATTGTTGTTAACCTTAAGCCTTGTCTTGAGAATTGCATCTGTGACTCATAACATTTCACCGAATTGGATCTGTGGATCAGCCTTCGCAGTGGGCACTGTCATCTCCACTCTAAAATGGACTCATATAACATCTAAAATGGACTGATATAACAGATCAGCCTTCGAAGTGGGCACTGCATGCCATAAATATGTGAGTAGTGTCATGCATGACATCCAAATGTGGACTAGCTAACTGTGATAATTTTACATATACATATATGTCACACAGTTTACTGTATTCAGTTGCATTTAGGTTGTAGACTTTAATTAAAAACTCTGAACATTGTTGACTACATAAGTGGCTTTCTCAAACTTTAATATTCCAAATTTAGTTGTACAACATTGTGATCCATTAATGAGAAAGTTATATTCTGAATTTCAATGCTATGATTTTAGCAGTATGCATTGAATTTAGTGGTACAACAATGTGATCCATTAATGAGAAAGTTGCATTCTGAATTTCAATGCTATGATCTTAGTCGTATGCATTGTCTTCAATACATGGACGACTCTTCGATTTGGACTATACAAGTGGGCAAGCAAAAAGCACCCGTGATCTGATAACGTATATTAAGCTACACTCAGCGATCAATCTAACTTCGATATGCCTCGTTTTGCAAGCCAATCAGTTAATTCTTTTTACTTATTCTTTAGACAGTTCCTCTCACACTATAAATAAATCTACTCCCTGCTTACCTAATTTGTTGTAAGTAAAATCTTGCATGCATGTACTTAATCTAATAGCCTACCCCTGCTCATAAAGGCAAGGACTTTCTTCTTTGCAGCTCCCCTTGTTTCGTTATGAAGTAATTCATTTTTGGGTTGGTATATATTTTGTACCTTATTGAAGTTGTCACCCCACCTTAATTTTATTTGTCTTAAATCATATTTTAATTTAATGTTGAATAGAGTAATATATATATAGACTCTTAATAGAATTGCATCAGGATGATAAATATATATATATATATATATATATATATATATATATATATATATATATGATTGACATCAAATTCATAAGGAATTATGTTTACATTAATTGTATAAATCCTTATTGAATATGTCAAAGGTAATGAGTGAATTTATAGGTACTACTATATAGGATTGCAATTATGACAATTGAGAGTGTTTGAATTTCTGCTCTTAAATTGGCAATTCTTTAATTATTCTAGGTGGATCATTACTTTAATAATTGGAATTATTTGCAATATTTAATGCTTAAATTATAGATTCATTGTTGTTGTAATTGAAATTATAGATTTATCACAATAACATGCTTCTTTATTTAATGTGTTATGGTAGTTTTGTTGATATAAAGGAAAATAAAATTGTGTTTGATAAAAAAATCAACGTATCGGTAGAAAACATAACTTCTTAAGCTCTATCTTTTGTGTAAACTATCATTTATGAAATTGTTCCTTTGCATAGATTTTTTTCATTAAATATACCTATTGACGATTTTAGTTCTGAATCTTAAACTAATATGGTTGACAGGCTTAGATACCTTCATGCTCCTCAGAATGACTTCCATTCGTGAAACATTAAATGGTCAAAATCAATCAAATGAATCCTAGACTTGAGTGTCGATTATGTGACTTGAAGGTCCTAACCTTGCAGGGTAGGTTTGGATGGGTAGACTTTGTTACTTTTGATTCTTCTTATGTTGTGTTGTTAGTGTTTACACATGTTAGATAAATCATAACCTAGATGTGATGTTAAAAACATTTATAGAATTATCATGATGTTGAATTGTTGTGATGACTATTCTTACCTATCTTTAAAAAAAAAAAGATTCACTATTTCGTCTACTTGGTTACATTTGTGTGGTGACATAGAAGAGACCTTTCATATGGTAACATATCGAGGTTCAACGTTGTGACACTGGACCTATACACCTTCCACTGTGTTATTTTTAAATGATTAAATATGTATAGCTAATACAATTTTTGTTTTTTTAATGACATGTATCATGGTCAGAGGATGCAAGATGAGTAGACAACGTGGTGCAAAAGGAAGAGGTACACTTCCTCCAAGAGCATCCACGACTGAGGGATCGAATCCACTTGGAGAGGAGTAGACTGTTGAGTAGGAGCAGGTTGTTGTGAGAGATGTGGTAGGTATGATGAGATCCTTTGAGAAGATGTCAGAGGTGTTGATCAATCGCCTAGATAGAGATGAGGGTAGAGAGTATGTGCCCAATGAGGGTTCACATTGCACTCCATTAGGTAGTAGTAGTATACATAAAGAACTTGAGAATTTGAAATTTCCCGAGTTATGGGGTGCCACAGACAACTTAGCCTTCGAGGCATGGTTGGAGAACATGGTGATGTGCTTCACACTTTGTGATTACACCTCCAAAATGAAGGTCCACGGGTGGTCTTTCATCTGAAAGGGAGTGTGCTTCTTTGTTGGAAGACACTCTTATCTCAACCGAACATGGTCGTTGAAGATGTGTAATGGGAATTGTTCAAGGAATGATTATGGGAGAGGTAATTTTCTGAGGAATCCATTGAGCTCCAGCTTAATTATTTCAACACCTTACGACAGGGAATTCATGAGTTCAATGAGTATGAGGCCAGGTTCATGGAGCTACTCAGATATGCTCCACATCTGAACACTAATAAATTTAAAGTCAACAAGTTTGTGTTCAGCCTCAACTTCAAAATTCATGCAAAGGTGAGGATATCGATGCCTAAGACGTTTCACAATGCAGTTCAGAAAGCCCTCATTGTTGAGATAGAGATTAATAGTGGGTGTCAGGGAAAGACTCCTTCCAGACATACAAGACAAGCCCCACCTAGAGCGTCGCAATATCAGACACCAGACAGACAAAATTATGGGCACCGTGATACATCTAGAGGACATGTATTCTTGACACCGCATTGAAAGACTCCTCAACAAAGGACTCCTTATAGAGAACCACAACAACAACAACAACAATTGTAGGAGTTTAGATCTAGTCCGCAAAATAGACCAGTACAATAGAATCCTAGACCAACAACTTCTACTTCTGGAACTAGGAGCACCAGACCGAAGAATGGATGTTGGAAATGTGGAGAGCCACATTACCAAAGATATTATCCTATTGAGAAGGAAAATGTTGGTAGATCGACATGACCAATGACAATTGGAGATTTTGGCAAGGCCCACAGGATTCATGCAGAGGTGAACAACCACCAGGCCGAGCATCAATCTACAATGATTGAGACTTCAGGTACGATAGTTGATCAATAGTTTAGTGTTTTGATAGATCCAAGAGATACAAAAAGTCTTATATCTAGTGTTGCACTTAAAATAATTAAGGTGAAGGAATTCAAACAAGATGAGTTTAGATATGTGTAAATGGAATCTGGCACCAAGAAAAAGGTTGGAGGAAAGGTGAAGGATTGTAACATTAACTTGGGTGACTTCGTGATAAGTGTAAACTTGTATGTTACAATATTGGGATATTACGATATAGTGATCAGAATGTATTGGTTAGAATCGCACGATGTGATACTTAACTACAAGATGAAACAATTAAGTTTAACAGATGATTTGGGACAGAGTAGAGTAATTGTAGGAAGAAACCAGGGGGTGTTGTTGAGGTTTATTTCTCCCTTACAATTACAAAAAATTATGTGCAAGGGGTGTAATATATACGCCATATTAACACTTAACGAAAATGGGGACACATAAGGATTAAAAAATCTACCTGTGGTATCAGAGTTTGTTGATGTATTTCCTGAGGAATTACCAGGTTTGTCACTAGAAACAGAATTGGAGTTTACCATAGATATGAAACTTGGAATGAACCTATTTCAAGAATTCCATATCGGATGTTGACACCGAAATTGCAGGAGTTGAAGATGCAATTGAAGGAATTGCTAGAATTGGGACTTATATGTCAAAGTGTGTTGTTGTGTGGTGCACCAATTATTTTTTTGAGAAAGAAGGATGGATCATGGAGGCTTTGCATTGAATATCGTCAATTGAACAAAGCTACGATCAAGAACCAATATATGTTTCCAAGGATTGACGATTTGTTTGATCAGATGAAGGGAGAAACAGTGTTTTCAAAGATCAACTTGATATCAGGATATCATCAGTTGCAAATTAAGGAGGAATATATCCCGAAGACCACATTTAATAAAATATTCAGACACTATGAGTTTATTGTTTTACCATTTGGATTGACGAATTCCCCTGGTTTATTTATGAGTTTGATGAACTGGGTATTTCGCGAATACTTGGACAAGTTTGTTCAATTCATTAACAATATATTGATTTATTCTCAGATGAAATAAGATCACGATGAACACTTGAGATTGGTTTTTCAATGTATAAGAGAAAACAAGTTGTACGGTAAATTGTCGAAGTATTATTTTTGCCAAACAAAGATTCATTATTTGTGACATATCATATCCAGAGAAGGTATTGATGTGGATCCAAAGAAAGTAGAGGCTATTATGGAATGGCCAACACCGATGAACGTACAAGAAGTACACATATTTATGGGGTTAGCAGGTTACTATCAATGCTTCATTGAATGTTTTTCGAAGATAGAAAATCCAATCATGGAACTACAGAAGAAAAACAAGAAATTTGTATGGTCAGATAAATGCGCAGAAGCATTTCAAAAGATTAAATAGTTTATAACAACAACACCGATATTGAAAGTCCCTGATATGGACAAGGAATTATTGATATGCGCAGACACATCCAAGGAAGGTTTAGGTGGAGTATTGATGCAAGACGGTGGAGTGATCAATTACATTTCAAGAAAATTAAGAAGGCATGAAGAGAATTACGCAACACATGATTTGGAGTTATTAGCAATTGTATATGACTTAAAAGTTTGGAGACATTACCTTATCGAATGAAAATTCAAGTTAAAGACTTATCACTGTGGATTACAACACATTTTTACTCAGAGTGACTTGAACGCGCGACAAAGGCATTGTTCAAAATTGCTTAGTGAATACAAATTCGAGATTACATACATTAAAGGAACAGTGAACAAAGTAGCAGATTTGTTGAGTCAAAGACCACCCATATTCTTAGTAATACCTCTTAAGACAAATCTTCAAGAAAATATTCTATCTTTACAGATTGACAACGACTAGTACAAGGAAGTTAAGGATAATACCAGACGAGATACCATGATGGTACCAAAGTATGTAGGTTATTCATTTGACAACAATGGATTATTGAGGTATAAAAAAAAAAATTGTGTACCTCCTAACGATGAATTGAGGAATTTGATTTTGAGAAAAGCTCATCGATCAATATACATGGTTCATCCTAGAGTCACGAAGATGAAGGAATACCTTAAGCCTTTATTCTTTTGGAAAGGAATGAATACTAACATAGTTAAATATGTGGCTTTATGTCTAGAATGTCAGCAAGTGAAGGCTTAACATAGACATCCAGTGGGATTGTTACAACCACATGCGATTCGTGAATCAAAATGGGAATTCATTTTTATGGACTTTATTTTTGGATTTCCACCAATGGAAAGGAGGCACGATTATATTTTTGTGGTCGTTGACACTCTGACAAAGAGTGCACACTTTATTCCAGTATGTATGACGTATCAGGTGTCGGACATAGATAGGTTTTTTGTAAGTGAGATTGTGAGGTTACATGGTGTACCAAGAAATATCATATCCAATAAAGGATCGGTGTTTAATGGATGATTTTGGACTAGTTTCCAAGAGGATTTTGGAACTCAATTGAATTTTAGCACAACATATCACCCCGAGACAGATGGTCAAACTGAAAGGATGAATCATATTTTATAGGATATGTTGTGTATGTATGTAATGGATCGACAAAAATGTTGGGAAGAATTCTTACCATTGGTATAATTCATGTACAACAACAGTTATCAAAGTTCGATAAAAATGGCACCATTTGAGTTTCTTTATGGACGATCGTTTCAGACACCTCTGAGTTGGAATCAAATAGAGGATAGGGTCTTAGTGGGATCACAAGTGATCCAAGAAATGGAAGAACATATATGAACCATAATACAAAGGATTAAATAAGCACATGATCGACAAAAGAGTTATGCTGATGCGCATCGCATTGGCCGAAGTTATGAGGTTGGCAATAAGGTTTTCCTACGAGTGAAACCACATAAGAGTTAGATCAAGTTTGGAAAGGGTGATAAACTCTCTCCTAGGTTTGTGGGACCTTTTGAAGTTGTAGAAAGGAAAGGACCCATTGCTTATTGACTAGGCTTACCTGATTCTTTGAGGTGTATGCACGATGTATTCATGCATCTGTTTTACGACATTATATTTCAGGCCTGTCACATGTTATTGACTTGAGTTATTTGCAGGTGTTGGATGAGGGTTCTCTCATGGAGGAACTGATCTTCATACTGGACCATCACACTCAACAACTATGATGTTGAATAGTCTATCAAGTCAAGGTCTCATGGAACAATTATAGTCCACACTCGGATACATGGGAGGATGCACACGAGATGTGTCAACAGTTTCCTTATTTGTTTGATAGATTGGATATATATTATTATGTCAGATACATTTATTACTTTCATTATTAGGTTGTACAAACTTTGAGATGAAGTTTAAAACAAGAGGGGGTGTATGTAACATCCAGTTCCACTGAGCACATTTTATACTTGCTTATTATTTGAGGACACTTGTGAGCAAGTGATCCGGTTATAATACATTATGATTATGCTTTGATTATGAGTTATATTGTGATGTCATTGATTATATGTTAAATTCTAGATGTATATATATTGATAGGTATTATAGATGAGTTTCCCTGACAGGTTGATGATGTTGATGGCATCAACAGACTCCCTTCGACTCCATATTGAGTCAGGGACTAGACTTGTATTTGGTTTGAGTATTTCATTTACACGCATATGATGTATATGATGATTTTAGTATGGATGTTATGTATATGGATTATTGACAGTGTTCTTTTTAGAGGGTGCAGGCTCGAAACGCTTGCTAATCCGACTCACATAAGGAGTAAAAGGGTCATGCACATAAACTAGACAGTTGAGGGAGAGGTGTGGCAGCATCCCTGTCACAGCCTACTAGCACTCCCACCGTGACCTGAATGTATGGTTAATGATTACCTCGTTCCAAGAGGTTCACGATGTCGTGAGGGTAGATTGAGACAGTCACTCACAGTGAACTCTAAGTGGCACACAACAAGGCGAAATCCTTATTCCTTAGAAAACCCTTAGTCTCTCACAAGGTCAACCAAGTGGAGTGTTGAATCCAAGTGTCGGAAAAAAATTCTAAACTAGTCAAAGAAGAGTGGCACCCTTGGAGCGGAGGTGCATCTTGAAGGGAACTTCGCAAAATTAAATTGTGGGTCGATAAAAATCTAGATGGCCTAGAAAATATAATATAAAAAATAGACCTTGTTAGAGCATAATATTTAATTAATTATTAAATTACAAACTAAGAAATCTAACAAGTGTCTAAGTCTAAGATGGACTAAATTAAAACATAAAAAGGGAATAAGGGATTTAGACTAGTAAGTTAAGTAAATGAAAAAATAAAAATAAAGTGAGTGGATGCACATGTGCATGAAAATAATAAATGGATTTTTAAATAAAAGAAAATAAAAGCATGAGAGAATAGATGGTTCACATAGAATAGCATCTTGAGTCAGTGTACCACTAATCCTAACTAAAATAAGATTCATAATCCAACACAAACTAAGATCTAGTTAGGGAACACAAAATAAATGAGGGATTGGGGAACTAAGAGATAAATAAGAGGAAAAATAGGAACACATTGGTGAATGTGAGGGAAATTGTCTAATTAAATAAATAAAAAGGGTATTTAACATGTGCAACTTGGGGATATTGTGACACATGTGGGTGAATAATCATTTAATTAAATTTTTAAAAAATAATTATTTGTGCATGAGGATATCAGTCATTAGGATTTTTCTATAAAAGAAATGGAGAGAAAGGGAGAGGGGATCTCACTTTTGGAATGTAATGTTATGCTGCCAAAAAATTTCTCAACTAGTTTACTTGTTGAGAGTTGGGTTCCAAACTTGGAAAGGAGTGGAAGCTCTTCCTTACAAGGCAAGTTTTGGTGCTATTGTGTTTTTGGTTATCTGTGTGTGGCCCCTTTGCAGATCAAGCGGCTAAGGGGGAAGTAGAGTACCCGCAGAATTGGATGGGAGGTATCGGTGAAGTCATTGTATTAGTAGGTGGAAACAAGGGAACATATGCAAAAGAGGACCAAAGATCGGCATCGACTGCAATAATCCTTATTTACGGTACCCAAATAATTTAGTTATTTTATTTTTTATTAAATCCATTATGAATGTTACTAATAATTATGGAATTGTAAGAACAAGTAATGAAATTGTGATAATCTAGATTGACTTATCTTAAATCTATGTTCACAGTTGCATAACACCTCTAATATACATTAAATTCAAACTATAGTTATATTCATAAATTTCCTTATGATTTATTATAACCGGCTTAAGGAAATGGAAAAGAGATTTATCTATGAAATATTGTGTCTATGTATAAACTAATGATGTAATATGTATTGTAATTAAATTGATATTATATATGTTGGATCTATTTAGTTAGAGACTTGTTATTCCTGGAGTTCCGCAAGGATAAATATAATATATGGTATTGACAACAAGGTGTCAATCTTTTGAAAAAAAATAAAAATTCATCTGTATCGTTAACACATCCTCACATTTCTTTGAATTTAATTAAAGATTGAAACCAATCCTTCTACTTAATTG
Organism: Picea engelmannii; assembly: GCA_009831015.1. Classification (NCBI taxonomy): domain Eukaryota; kingdom Viridiplantae; phylum Streptophyta; class Pinopsida; order Pinales; family Pinaceae; genus Picea; species Picea engelmannii. The sequence goes on from ML793413.1 coordinate 153,047, forward strand.
ATTGTTGTAGAAATGATACTTTTCAATGATAAAAAAATATATCAAATTACTCTTCTTCCACTCTTAATTGAAGTTAGTGGATCACTTTTTTTTTATAGCAGATTTTTGTTAACCTTAACCATTGTCTTGAGAATTTGTTGGATTATTGAGAGGGGGGGTGACTCAGTAATAGAGGAATTTAATCTGTTTTCACCATAATATGCAAGTGTTATATTTCTTTATGATCAATGTAGCATTATCATCCAATAGTTGCAGAGTAAATACACAATGAACAAATAAGAAATCATACACATACACAGTACACCAAGGTTTTTACATGGAAACCCAAAGTGAGAGAAAACCACAGAATGAATGATTTTTATTATATGTCTTTAAGAATTATATTAATTGGAAGCACCAAATTCCTTAGTTTTCCAGCTGCAACTGGAAGGAGGTTCTAACCCCCTAGTTTCTCAAGCTACAACCTGAGGGAAGCTCCAACTCCCCAATTCTCTGGCTACAACCAGAAGGAGGCTACAAACCCCTATGTTCTCCGGCTACAACTGTGTTGGCATGTTTTCAGATAGAGGCAGAGTATGCATGTTTGTCATTGATGGCAAAGATTGCAACCAACAACACATTGATGGGGAGATTGTTAGCATGTTTTCAGACAGAGGCAGAGTATGCGTGTTTGTCATTGATGGCAAAGATCACAACCAACAACACAATGATGATCGCATGGACAGATCAAAATCTAAACTCAATTTCGGAGTTTCAGATACCGGGAGTTGGAGGTGTATCAGAAGCTAAACTCTATTTCAGAGTTTTAGATACCGGGAGTTGGAAGTGTCGAAACACTTCATCACAGAAATGATGAAATGACGAAATGTGAAACGTCGAAATACTGGACCGTTGATCTGTCTCCATTTCAAAGTTTCGGATATCGGGAGTTGGAAGTGTTGAAACACTTCATCACAAAAATGCCAAAACGTCAAAATGCGAAATTCTGAAATACTGGACCGTTGATCTGACTCCATTTCAAAGTTTTGGATACCAGGAGTTGGAAGTGTCGAAACACTTCATCACAGAAATGCCGAAACGTCGAAATGTGAAACGGAAAAATACCGGACCATTGATATGACTCCATTTCAGATTTTTGAATACCGGGAGTTGGAGCATCGAAACACTTCACCACAGGAATGTCGAAATGTCAGAATGTCAAAATGCGAAAAACACCTTTTGGTGCAGATTTCAGATACCGGGAGTTGGAGTGTCGAAACACTTCACCACAGGAATGCCAAAATGTCTAAATGCCGAAATGTGAAAAACACCTTTTGGTGCAAATTTTAGATACCGAGATTTGGCGTGTTAAAAGAATTCACCATAGGAATGTTGTAATGCAAAAATGTCGAAATGTGAAATGGCGAAATAAACACAAGACCCTGTGGATTTAATCCAATGGTACTGGTTATTTGAGCATCTGATCAAAGTGATATTGTTGATCTTCATGATTAACTATTCAGTTACGATTTAGTTAGCAAAACCAAATCATGGTTCTTGGATGGTTGGTGATTCAGTTGCCGAGGCATTTTTGCCCAAGAAGATTCGAGGTGTAACTGAAGAGGAAGTGTATAAAATAAATATGTTGTGATTGTGCATGAGTGGGAGTGCTAAGTGAAAAATGAATTGAACTATAGAAAGGTAAAATTAAAGTATGCGTAGTGGAAAGAAAACACAAAGATGAGGAACAGAAGCTGAATATAACAGAATAGTGGAAGAGAGCAGAAAGTGCACATATAAAAGATGCATATCTGTGAGAAGAAGATAAATATGAGGTGTGCATGCTGAGACAGAGGATAAGATCATAAAGCTAAAGAGGATGCAAGAAGGGAGACACTGATGCAGACAGAGCAGAGTGGCATAGATGAATAGTGATAAGCCTGGTAAGCAAATGAAAACTATTGAATCACTGTAATAAATTCACAGAAAGAAAAGTTTTATATTTCAGGGTGGTCGGGAGGTGCTAGGGAGTACTGTTGTCCTCAAAGGTTCAAGTGGGTGCTTGGACACAGGGAGTTGTAGCTTCCATCTAGTTGCAACCAGAGAAAACAGGGTGGCAGGGTGGTGCTCAGGAAAACACAGAGTTTTTTGTATACAAGTTGGTGCTTGTATAAATCCAGTTGGTGTTGGAATATTTAGGGAGTTGGTGCTTCCTTCTAGTGGGTGCTAGAGAAACCAAAGAGTTGGTGCTCC
>ML793413.1:185625-206424 GCA_009831015.1 Picea engelmannii
ATAATGAAAAGAAAGGTTTTCCCGGTTGAGGGTTTCCGGTAAAGATCTCTGAGTATTCTGTGTATGAGCCATTGATTAATTTCTGTATTGCTTAAGAATATATATGCATTGCTTTACTTCGCAGGTTTAAAACTTACACAACAAACTTAGTGTCCCTGTCTGAGACAATACTCTTGGGAAACCCTTGAAGTCTCACAACTTCCTTGAAAAACAAATTTGCAACATGTGTTGCATCACTAGTCTTTTGGAATGGGATAAAGTGTGCCATCTTTGAAAATCTATCAACCACAACAAATATGGAGTCACTTCCCCTTTGGGTTCTTGGTAATCCCAACAAAAAATCCATGATTATTGCATCCAAAGGCCTATCTGGAATAGACAATGGCTGATACAATCTGTTGTTTTGTTTCTTTCCTTTTGCATACTAAAAAATATTACATTTTTTCACAAACTTATTCACCTCTTCTCTCATACCTGGCCAATACTATGAACCGTTCAACTGTGCAAATGTCTTGTCATGGCCGAAATGTCCTGCTAGACCTCCACTGTGTTTTTCCTTCAACAGATTTTCTCTCATGAGCACCTCGGTATGCACAATTGGCAACCTTTAAACATCAATCCATATTGAATCATATACTCTATCCACTGGATTCTATCTCTGAGCACAGGATTCACACATGCTTTGTATGCTTCTTTCAAATCTAGATCATCACAATACATATCCTTAAGGTGTTCAAACCCCAAGGTCTTGACTTGGAATTCCCGCAGAATCAGACATGTCCTTCTCAATGCATCAACAACTTTGTTAGCATTACCAAAAATATGTTTAATAACAAAAGTGAAATTTTTGATACACCCTATCCACTTAGCATGTCTTTGGTTTAACTTCTCTTGTCTCGTTATGAATTGTAAGGCTTGGTTATTGCTATACAAGACAAATTCCTTTGGAACAATGTAGTTCCTCCAGTTCTTCAAGGATTGAATTATGGGATAAAATTATTTATCATATGTGGAGTACTTTCTCTTAGTCTCATTCATATTCTCACTTAAAAATTCAACAAGCCTATTATCTTGGCTCAAAACTACTCCAATTGCAAATCCACTCACATCACACTTACTTGAAATGTTTTCCCAAAATTTGGCAAGAGAAAGATTGGTCATTCTATTATCTTCTCCTTCAATATATTGAAACCTTTCTCAGCTTCTTCTGTCCATTTAAAATACTTGTGTCTCTTATTCATTGTATCCATCATTGGTGCACAAATTCCACTGGAATTTCTAATGAACTTCATATAGAAACTTGCTAATCCATGGAAGCTTCTCACTTCAAACATACTCCTTGGTGATGGCCATTCTTTGATTGCTTTTACATTCTCGAGATCCATCTTCAATTCATTTGAAGAGATCACAAAACCCAAATATATGAGTTATGTCTTCATAAAAGATGAATTCTTTAGATTTATCAACAACTTCTTCTGTTGTAGTCTCCTCATCACTAATGTCAGATGTTTCAAATGCTCTTCTTCAATTTTACTGAAGACAAATATATCATCCAGATATACAATCAAAAACTTACCAATGAAATCATTCAATACTTCATTCATCAATCTCATAAAAGTACTCGGGGCATTTGTTAAGACAAATGGAATAACAAGCCATTCATGCAACCCCTCATTTGTCTTAAAGGTTGTCTTCCACTCATCACCTTCTCTCATTCTTGTCTGGTGATATCCACTTTTCAAATATATCTTTGAAAAAAAAATAATCCACTTAAGAAATTCATTAAGTCATCTATTCTTGGCAAAGGAAATTTGTGCCTGATGGTGATGTTTTTTATGGCTCTTGAGTCTGTACACATTCTCCATCCTCCATCCTTATTTGGACTCAACACAGTTGGTACTGTGCATGGACTCAATCTTTCTCTGACCAAACCCTTGTCTAATAATTTATGGACTTGTATTTTTACCTCCTCATTCTCTCGAGGTGTCAATTTGTACATTTCTTTGTTTGGCAGACTTGTTCCTAGTATCAAATCAATATGATGGTTGATACTTCTGATGGGTGGCAATGAGTTAGGAAACTCAACCACTACTATGTCATCAAAATTCTCCAACAACTCTTGAACTTCTTCAGACAAATCATCCATATAAGTACTTGTAAGGACAACTCTGGGTTTCCTCACCACAACAAACTGCATCTCTTGTTCCTTCTTGACTTCACTCAGGAGTTCCTTCCCACTCATGAGAAGTATGATTGTGTTGGCTTCTTCCTTTACTTTCTTCTCTTCTATTAGTAGCAACATGTTTGTTCTACCATTCTTTTCCAAAGTGTAAATGTTCCTTCTCCCATCATGAATGAAATTCCTGTCAAAATTCCATGGTATTCCAAACAAAACATGACATACATCCATGGGAATTACATCATACAAAATCTCATCTCTATATCCACCTATTTTAAACCCAACAAGGCATTGTTTAGTTACCATTAGTTGGTGTCCTTTTTGCAACCATGAGACCTTATATGGATTTGGATGTGTAGTTGTCTCCAAATCCAATTTCTCCACCATCTCTGTGGATGCTATATTTTCAGTGCTTACACTGTCAATTATCACCTTTCATACTCTGTCTTTAGTCTTGCAAGTTGTCCTGAACAAATTGTTCCTCTGCACTGGTTTTTCAAATTCTGGTTCTGGCTTCAAGAGAACCTTCCTTAGCATTAGATATTTTCCATCCTCTGCACCTTCTGCTTCAACATTTCCTTTCTGTGATTTTGAAATGTGAGCTTCACCTCCTCCTTTCATTTTCTCGAGACATTCCCAAGACTTGTGTTCTGGTTTTCCATAGGTATAACATATTATTTCTCCTCCTTTGTTTCTTCCTCTTCCTTTGGAAACAAATTTCTCCCACGAGGTTGTCTCCCTTTAGAGATTCCTCCTCTTTCTAAGTGACTGTGGGTTTCCTCATCCTGACCCATGGGATTATGTGCCTTATCATGTGAAACTCTTTTACCTTCGTTTGGGATTCTACCTCTATCTTGCTAGCTTTGTTTTTTGGCCAACTTCTCCTCTCCTTTCAGTGCATATTGATATGCCTCATCTACTGTCCTCACCGACATCCTGCTGATTTCATCCTAGTCTCATATCTCAGGCAATTTATGTACCTGATGAATTTCTCTTCATCTCTCTCCCTCTGTCCAGTCCTGATGTTCATCTTGTAAAACTCTTTTGTGTACTCTTTCACTGTCATTCCTTTCTATCTTAGGTTCTGCATCTTCTTGAACAGATTATCTAATAATCCTTGGGCATGAACTTAGCCTTCAACTTGGATACCATTCTATCCCAAATCTTAATATTTTTCTTACCTTTTCTTTGTATTTCAGCCTGTAGTTCATCCCACCATAGTGTTGTGTGTCCTTTCAATCTGGTGACAACATGTCTCACCTTCTTCTCCTCATCGACATCTTCATAGTCGAAATAATTGTCCATGGACCTTATCCAGTCCAACACCTCTTCAACATCCAAATTTCCTTCATACATTGGGATGTCTATCTTTTCTCTAGATCCCAACCTCACAACAGCTTTCAACAAGTGTTCTTTGGTAGCATCTCTCCCTACAACTTATTCAACCTATGTATCTTCACTTTCTTCCTCACTTATGTCTCCAGCGTCAGGGGCTCTCCTCTGCACTGCTTCCATCACCTCCATCTTGGCATGAAGTTCCCTCACTTCTCATTCTATAGCATGATTGGCTACAGGTGGCTCCCCGTGTCTCCTCGGTGGTATTGTGATCACCTTTTCTCACTCCTAGAGTACAACTTTGAGTTCTTTTTAGGCTCTGATACCACTTGATGTAGACCCCCCTTCTCCCACTTGGGGTTGTGCAACCTCCCGATCAAGTATCGTAAAATATTCTCAAGCTGTATTAGCTCCTCGAGACCTTGTTGGCCTCAAACTAAATCAAACACATGCCCTGTTATCATGAAAATCAATGAATCTGGTCCACTTTGGGACTTCAGCCTTTAGAAGTCTTAACTTCTCTACGCTCGCTTTCTCCCAGAGCTCTTTCACCTGAAGATGACAAATTTCCTCCATGCATCCTTCTGGATCTGATGGTCCAGATATTTACCACTCCCGTCGACTTCCTTTTGAAGCAGTAGGCCTCAAAACTTCTTGATCTCTCACCACGTGTTGCTCGTAACGAACGGTTGCGATATACTTTGACCTTTGAGACTTTGGGAGTTTTTCACACTCCACAATTGAAATCTTCCGAAGTGATTTTCCTCGAAGTCTCATATATGTTAACACGTACTCCATGGTGACTAGCGGTCAGGATCTACTTTGGCCTTCGGCTCTTCGGCGATTTCTCTCTCTCCTTTTCTACAAAACTTTCAAAGTGATTCCGCTCTAGAGTTGTATATCTTATGCCACATGTCCCTCGGGATGATGGACGGTCCCTAGCCTCTTCGAGACTTCGGCAAATTCCTCACTCCTATGTGAAAAATGAGACTTAAAGCTCATACACTTTGCCCAGATCCAACGGTCTAGAATGATTCTTCTTCCCCCCTAGACGGATCTTGACTGATAACTCGGTGAATATTTAGAGCTTCACTCCCTTTGAATATTCCTACCTGCTATCTCTCTTGATCTTTATTTATCGAACCATTTGACTCCTCAGAGGGATACTTCAACACTTAGTATAATTTAGAATCTTAGCACTCTTGGAAATAGGTTCTTACGCAAGACTTACTTCTTGCGAGCGACTGTGCACACCTTGTAGCAGTCCCTTTGCACTCCTTGCAAATGGAAGTTTCACATTGTCTCTTCTAAGCTTCTGAGTCGAAACAAACTCTGTCAATGAACTCCTTGCAGATGATATGCACACCTTGCATGAAATCAATGAAGAGAAATGATTGAAACTTATCCCAATACTTCAGAGTATCATATGCTCAATAACATAATGCATTCATTCAAGAAAACAAAAAATAACAGGGAAACTATAAACAGTAGAAACACCATGTGTTGAGTCAATATACCTTTGTTATATTCATTCAAGTGTAAATGGCTACAACTCTGATAAGACAACTTACATTTAGTAACAACTATATCCTACTAATCTGCAACCAACCTTGTTCAGGCATACAATGCATCTACTTATACAAGAGTTCCTCTAGGGTTTCCTCCAACTACCTATCTGATTGAAGTAAAAGTTTACAACTACTTATTCCTATTACAATAAACGTTTGTGACAGACAATTTAAGGAGAATATTTGGATCCACGCCAAAATTAAATAACTAAAGGATGATCTTATCTCTTCTGGTTTGACGCGATCGTTTAACCTCCAACCATTAAAACTTCTCTGATTCATCATTTACTCAGAAGTTCTCTGAGATATACCATCTTTCAAAATTAAAAATTTTACTCAAAAGGCACGCTAGGTGCTATGTTGTCATCCTATGTGGATTTGCTGATGATGCTCCTGCATCATTTTCCATCACCTCGTCCTCATGTTGGGGAGCCACATCCCAACATATGTGCAAATATTTTCAAAACAATAGATAATAATAATAATACAATCGAAACAAAATGTTAAAATAAATTACATGTGCATTAAATAAAACAAAAAAATATGCAAATAGATCGATAAAAAGTTAACGATAATATTACCTCTCTCATATAGATCCTCTTTTGTAAATTGTATGTTTGGAAATCCTGTGAAATCTATCCCCACGTATGGGTACTCTACAATATCGAGGACATGATCGTCCTCGCTAAACAATAAAGTAAATACCTCCTTTCCCACTGAAGTAATGGGAAACTTGGATTGGAAATTATTGGGAATCAATTGCCCCCACATGTTCATATGAACAAAAAACATGGGCCTAGTAGGAAATTTTGGTACCACTGGCTGAGTGACATGAACCCTCTCAAAAACTAGTGTATACAACTCAGATGCGAATGGGAAGAATCTAGTTAAAAAAAACCCAGAGTGAAAGTGATATAATGCATGAAAAAATTGTTTGAAAAAAATGTCTAGCCACATAATCAATCAGGGCTCCTACAATAAAATATATACAAAATAAAACATATAGAAACTAATGTGGTTCCCATCAAAGATATATTTTGACAATGATGAGAGAATATGACACAATAACATAACGTCTTGTCTATGAAATGCACCTATCTGCAGTTGAACACCATGAACTTGGAACTCTAAAGATGGAAGAATATGCAAACTGGCATATCTATGGACATCTGTCAGTTGAGTCTCTCCTGCAACAATGGGTGATAGTGTAGGGAAATGGGGAAAATACACCCCCCTCTTAGAAAACCTAGTGATGAAATAGACATCCTCCTCCATGGGATAATACCATAGATCAAGACCAACCTTGAACCCTTGTATCGCATGATCCTACCGACGGATCAAATGTTGTAACAATAAAGAGTCCCCCCTAATAGATTTACCCTCCTAATAAAACTTCAGGAGGCCAATATCCATCAAGAGGTCTTGTGTTTGTTGTGAAAGAGGGTGAGGGTACATCTCCCTAGCCATCTCCCTGTCCTCCCACTCATGCACAAATGTGTGCATCTCGACTTGTTTTCACTCCGCCTCCTCCCCCTCTCATTGTCATCATCTATAATTTACATACAAATATTTTTAGGCACATATATACAGATAAAATAAATTATAATTATAAAATAAATACATATATAAATGACATGTATTTTAAAAAATCCAAAATAATTTTTTTTTTGCAAAAAAATATTTAAAATCAATTGGTAAACCAAAAACAGAGCATACACCTGGAGGATGGTGCAATATCTCAAAACAACAACACAAATAAGAGGTGTGTCCCATAGGACTATCCACACCGAATCGGTGCTTTTAACCATGTTGGTTCAATACTTTTAACAACACTGGTTCATTTTGTTAACAAAGGCGCACAACAACGCTAAAATTTATAGCATGCAAATCCATTGTGCTCTTTTTTCAAATGAAAGGACTGGTATGCCATGTTTACCAGAGCATCAAAATGATGTCTACCAGTGACATTGTCTTTACAACACCAATGAATGTTTTGGACTGATGGGCATCGTTAAGCTAAAATTTATTATCGTAGTTGAAGAAGTGTGATATGTTACTATTAACGCACTAGTACCACCATGATAGTGTAGAATTGGTGGTTTGTAACTCGATGTGTTGTAAAGGATAGAACAATGGGAATGAGACATCCAATGAGACGCCCCTCTATGAAAATTCAAGAAATATATGTCTCGATGCATTCCTGTATACAATATTGGTGCATTGGATTAAAATGGTTTCATTGCTACGTTAAATTTTATAAATCATTATGTTAGTAATGTCATTAGTTAAGTGAAGTGTACCAGTGTGTAATTTTCAATGGCACCGGTGCCATTTATTCGGTGCATGTATTTTTTTTATAAAGTATGGCAGTGTGTTTGAACATTGATGCGTCGGGGCATTAATTTTTAGGTATGCCCCTATGCAGTTGGCTAAACTTGGTGCACCACTAGGTTAAATTTTCTATATCATTAAGCTAGCATTTTGATTAATGAAGTGAAATGTACTAGTGTAGGTAGAAGCCCATTGCACACCGATTTCGGGGCGTTACGAAGGATGCACCACTTTGTTTTTTAATAATTTATAAAAGTGCACTTGCTTGAATGGAACTGATGTGTACATATATGAGACACACACTAGAAGCGATGCTCACTATGAGTTTAACACAATATTCACTGCTTTAGGGCGAGTTGAATCGTTCAAGCACACCGCACTAAATTGAAAAAAATGTCAAATTTCATGTTAAATTCTAATTTTGACTGGATGAAAATGAAAATAGGAAGGTAATAAATAATTTACCCGATCTCTTGTGCGTCGAAGAGGCATGGTTACACTGTTAAGAGGAAATGAAAATTCATGGTAATTTCTAAAATTTGTAAATGTGTGGAATCCACCAATGGAGCTATCCAAGTCGGTGAAGAGCACTAGAAACCAGGCATCTTAGGAAGAAAGGTGAGCATCGGTGCTTGCTTGAGAGTTTGGAAGCATGGGATGCACTATAAAAATGAAAAAAGGTTTTGGTGATTTTGCTTTATTTACCCTACCATGGTGCACTTGATGATAGTTAGGTGCACTAGTGTGTAATGTCATTGCTATGATTTATTCGATGCATGTATTTTTATTATAAATTATAGCGGTGCGTTTGACCATTGATGCATCGATGCATTATGTTTCAGGTATGCCCTGGTACGGTTGGTTAAACTTGGTGCACCTCTAGGTTCAATTTCATATATCATTGAGCTAGTGGTGTGGTTAATGAATTGAAATGTACCTATGCAGGTAGAATCCCATTGTGCATCGGTTTCAGGGTGCTATGAAGGACACACCACCCTGTTTTTAATAATTTATCGTGATGTTCTCGCTTGAATGGTACCGATGCCTACATATATGAGACACAATTACAATGGTGCTCACTATGAATTTAACACAGTACACACTGCTTTGGGGTGAGATGAACCATTCAGGCACACTACATGAAATTGAAAAAAGATCCAAATTTCAAGATAAATTTTATAATTTTGATTGAATGAAAATGCAAATAGGAAGGTAATAAACAATTTCAAATCTAATACTTTTTCAATTAATGTCGTTGTTTATAAGATTTTCCAGAATCATCGCAATCATTTTTAATTTTCGACATTTTGGACCAACAATTGTGGTCCATCATAAAGAAAGACTAAATTGTGAAGAGAAATTACGTTTTAGATTCTTATTAATAGGAGATAACACTAAAATATTAAGAAGGTTAAATAAGTTTTTATCTTCACTATATGTAAACGTATATGTTCAAAAAGATGAACTTCATCAACTATATCTCTTTTGTATAGGGAAAGTATTTGATATTTAAGACTTTTGCAGTAAATATCATTGTTTAGAAGGTTTTCCATAATCATCACAATCATTTTTCATTTTCGATGTTTCGGACCAACAATTGTGGTCCATCATCAGGAAATAATGAATTGTGAAGAGAAATTGTGTTTTAGATTCTTAGTAATAGGAGATAACCCTAAAATCATAAGAAGGTCAAATCATTTTTTCTCTTCACTATATGTAAACATATCTATTAAAAATTGAAATTCATTAGTTGTATCCCATCTGTATCAGGAAAGCATTTCAAATATAAGTCTTTTGAGATCAATATCATTGTTTAGAAGGTTTTATGGAATCATCGCAATCATTTTTAATTTTCTACGTTTTGGACCAACACCTATGGTCCATCATCAAGAAAGAATGAATTGTGAAGAGAAATTATGTTTTAGATTTTTATTAATAGGAGATAATTGTAAAATCATAAGAAGGATAAAAAAAAAATCTTCACTATCTGTAAATGTATTTGTTCAAAAAGATGAATTTCATTAGTTGTATCCCATCCATATCAGGAAATTATTTCAGATCTAATACATTTTCTATCAATATCATTGTTTAGAAGGTTTTTCTGAATAATCGTGTTGGAGTTACTTCACACACACCTAGAATTTGTTTTTCCTAAGGTTATTCCTTGTTTATCAGTCATTATCCAGTCTCCTGTATTTTAGGGGAGAATATTCCACCTGGAGAATATTCTCTTTCAATTGACACTTTAGTTTGACTAGTTGAGTTGAGTTTAGATGTTTCATTGGTTTTGTCACCATGAAACATTGGGATCATCACCAACTCACTACTCTTTGTTCATACAGTTAACTGAAGACTAGTTGACCAGTTAACTCAGCTAGGTGGCAGTTCACTCCCGTAACTGCCTGAGAGACTAGACTAGGTGGCAGTTTACTCTTGTAATTGTTGGTGTGTGTCCAAGTAAATCTAGACCACCACTATGGCTCATTAGTTACTCATTTATTCTATATATATTGTAAATTATTCACTCTTTGAGTGTGGAATACGGTTAATGAGAATTCTTCCATTCTTCCTATCTTGCTTCTTCTGTCTTAATTTCTCTCTGCAAATGTGTGTAGTATTTTCTAGCTAGATCTATTCTGTGCAGGTTCAACACATTTACATGGTATTAGAGCTGACAGACTGCTAAGCAAAAGCTACGCCAAATCATTTTTTGCAGGTACAAAATATTGAAGAAAACAAAAAGATGGATTATTCACCGAAAATACTTCTCACACCTCATAACTATTTGGAATGGAAGCCAAAAATTATGCTTCATCTTAGATGCAGAGGCTTGTATCAAATAACTATGGCAATGGAAGTAGAGCTTGATTCTATCGATGAGAAAAATGACTTTCTCAATAGACAAGATATGGCCATAGGAAGTATCAACATGCTTGTTTCCCTTGAACTTTTCCATCAAGTATATGAAGAATCACAAGGATTAACTCCAAATGAATTATGGACCAGATTGGAGGTTCTATTTGGGACTAAAGAATATTGTGAAGATTTCATGCAGGAGCTCGAACAGATAGAGCCAGAAGAGAAGCCATCAGAAGATCAAACCTCTTATTATGAAGAGTCTTCTACAAACGTTTTTGCAAAAATTAGTATTCCAATAATTGAAGATGATGTCTACTCCATTTCAGATTTATTTTCTAAAATTCATATGGAAGATATATGGAATGCATCTTAGGAGTCACATGCAGACACTTTTGCATGCACCATGCATGCATGTTAGGAGACAAAAAGAGAGCCGCGCACATCAGACGCCATTTTGATATTTTTTGAGCACAATTTGTAGAAACAAATTAGATATTTGAATTCCTCACGGGAAAATATCCAATTTCAAAAAAACAATCGTCTAAAACGGAGTCCAAAAAGTGAAGTTATGATTGTTTCAAAATCAACAAATTTCAACATTTTTCTGGAAACGGCTGCACGGTTTTCAAAATTTCATCCAAAATTTATTTGGATATTATTCATTACAAGAAGATAAAGTGGATATGTGTGGAAATATAAATGATGCATATACTTCATCAGATCCATGCAAACATCTACATCTTCAACAAAATCTTCAAAGAACACAAACTTGCATAGTTGTGAGGTCTTCTTGGAGTGAAGGACATGGTTGCTTAGCAATTGCCTTTTGTTCCTTGTCATTTTTTATTTTATGCATTGTAATTTGAGGGGGGGTTTTGTTCCCATGAGGTTTTCCCTCTTTCCTCATTTAGTTCAGTGTATGTTTTGTATTTGGGAACCTAACATGGCCTTGTAGGCAGGACCCATTCTTTATTTTCACCATAGTGATGTTCAGGGGGGGGTGTTGGAGTTACTTCACACACACCTAAAATTTATTTTTCCTAAGGTTATTCCTTGTTTATTAGTCATAATTAGTCATTATCTAGTCTCCTATATTTTAGGGGAGAATATTCCACCTGGAGAATATTCTCTTTCAGTTGACACTTCGGTTTGACTAGTTGAGTTGAGTTTAGATGTTGCATTGGTTTTGTCACCATGAAACATTGGGATCATCACCAACTCACTAATCTTTGTTCAAACAGTTAACTGAAGACTAGTTGAATAGTTAACTCAGCTAGGTGGCAGTTCAGTCCCGTAACTGCTTGAGAGACTAGACTAGGTGGTAGTTTACTCTTGTAACTGCTGGTGTGTGTCCAGATCAATCTAGACCACCACTATGGCTCATTAGTTACTAATTTATTCTATATATATTGTAAATTATTCACTCTTTGAGTGTGGAATATAGTTAATGAGAATTCTTCCATTCTTTTTAGCTTGTTTCTTCTTTCTTAATTTCTCTCTGCAAATGTGTGTAGTATTTTCTAGCTAGATCTATTTTGTGTAGGTTCAACACATTTATAAATCATAATCATTTTTTATTTTCGATGTTTTGGACCAACAACTGTGATCCATCATCAGGAAAGAACAAATTCTGAAGAGAAATTGTGTTTTAGATTTTTATTAATAGGAGATAACTGTAAAATCATAAGAAGGTTAAATTAGTTTTTCTCTTCACTATTTGCATATGTATATGTTCAAAAAGATGAACCTCATCAGCCGTTTCACATCTGTAATAGGTAATCATTTCGGATCTAATACTTTTGTGATCAATATCATTGTTTAGAAGGTTTTTTGGAATCATTGCAATCATTTTTAATTCTTGACATTTCGGACCAACAATTGTGGTCGATCATCAAGAAATAATGAATTTTGAAGACAAATTTTGATTTAGATTCTTATTAATAGGAGATAACTCTAAAATCATAAGAAAGTTAAATCAATTTTTCGCTCCATATCTATAAATGTGTCTTTTAAAAAATATGAACTTCATCAATTGTATCCTGTTCTTATTGAGAAAGTATCTCATATATAAGATTTTTTCAATCGATATCATTGTTAACAAGGTTTTCCGGAATCATCGCAATCGTTTTAAATTTTTGACATTTTGGACCTACAATTGTGGTCCATCATTAGGAGAGGATTAATTGTGAAGAGAAATTATGTTTTATATTCTTACTAATAGGAAATATCCCTAAAATCATAACAAGGTTAAACCATTTCTTAATCCAGGAGGATATCCATGGCCACCCACCTTGTCCAACTGGCTTGAAACAATTTTTTGGCAACTTAATATTTTTAGAAGTTTTTCAGTTCCTGAAATTATGGGGCCATTTTGAGGTCCTAAACAACACTTTTTTCACGATAATGCACCTTAATGATAGCCAATAGTTCTTATTTATCCCCCTAAATTAACCTCTTCGTCAATACCTTTCCAACGAGCTATCTTGCACCCTAAACGAAGATCGTATGCAAAAGTTACGACCCCGTGAAGTTGATGTACTAACTTACCCCAATGGGGCCCACATGAATTTTGACACTTCATCTCCTAGGGTCAGGTTTTTGGAAGTATAGGGTTTTGGCATTCATATTTATTTTAAAAATTCCTTGATAGCCTCATTGTACTCATCTTCTTGCGAATGAGCGTAGCCATCACATCTCTTCTCAGAGATAAGCTACCACCATTCTAGCAAGTTTGTTTTTAGTCGGTATTTTATAGTTTTCAACATATTTATTATTTAATAGAAGTCATTTTTTATTGTATATATGTTAGTATTCATTGTGTCTCTGTATTAATATTATAAATCTGTGGTTTTATTTTGTTCCGCTCATAAATATGGATCAGTAATATCAGAGTGGTCTTCTCCTTGTCATTTTTTTAATGCATTTCCCTGACACGGTCAGGGTATAAAGAGTTTGGTCTCAAGCTTGTTTCTCTTGAGGAAAACTTCTCTTGCACACCCAATAAACCATCCATGGAGGGAAAAAAGAAAGACGACGGGATAGGATATCCTTTCAAAATATTTCTTAAGGAATCCCTTGAGTGACAGAGGAATGAGATGATGGATATCCTTGCACAAATCCTTCGACAACTGCCGAAAAGTGACACATCCACCTCAAGCAGAGGCATCGCCCCCTTCAAGGTATAGATCAATTTTTATATTTCTATATTTGAAGGTAAAATAGATGTGGATGTCGTATATAAATGGTTAAACCTTCCAAAAGGGTATTTTTCTGTCCACAACTTTTCGTCATAGATTACATTTTCACTCATCAACGTCATCCCCCATGTCAAAGATTGGTGGGAGAATTTCTGTTAGAAAAAGGAAATAGAGGGATCCACATTATTTGTAGTTTCACCCACTTGGGGTTCCTTCGGGGATGTTATTAAGGAACAATAATACCATGCTGGAAATTATGACTACTTGTATACAAGATGTACCATACTACGACAGGAAAGAGCCCAACAGTGCCAGAGTTCACTAATGTCTTCCATACCTTGTGCACCAAGTTGGGTATCAAATATTTTGAGTGGCATCTGGTGCTCAAGTACTGCGATGGTTTGCATAGATACATCCATACAAAAATGGATTTTTTTGACATCTCATCCTTGAGTGTGACCTATCGATATGCCATCAAAATCAAGCAAAAGCTTAAATAAAAGATGTAGAAGTTTGGGTCTGGGAACCCCTAACAACAGAAGCAAGGAAAGGGAAGTCCAAACTTGTAGAAAAAAGGACAGAGAAAATATGGGTAACCTCAGGAAAACCAGTCCAAGCCAGAAGCAAAGAAGGAAAATGGGAATATGAAGAAAGATACCAGGAAGTGGTGAAACTTCCATAAGTGCCCCTGGCATAACATTATTGATTGCCACTCAAAGCAGTCATTGGTAGCTAAGGTAAAATCCTTTGAATCAGATGCAGGTTCCAACTCTAAGTTATAACCAGAAAAGGGGAGATGCATCATTGATGCAGAACCTAGTGCCACCATTGCTACTACCAAGATCCAATTTGGTGAGCCTGATGATCCATAGGAAGGTGAGCAACTCTTTCATTCAAAGATGTGGGCAAAAGACGCTTCAGTGCACTTCATCATTGATAGCGGTATCCAGAAGAACCTCATCTCAGTAGAGGTCATCAAGTGTCTATCCCTACTAAAAATTCCACACCAACAACCCTACACCATCGGATGTCTCCTTCAAGGAAGCAATCTTCACCTCAACTAATAGTTCATCCTGTCGTACAACATCAAGACATTCGAATATGAGGTATTGTGTGATGTTTGCCCATTGAATTTTTTTATGTTATTTTAGGCCAACCTTATTTATGGAAACGTCATGTTGTATATGAGTCTAGGCCTCATAGTGTTATTTATGCTTTGAACAGGAAATTGTACAGGATACTCGAAGTAATCCCACCTAGTGTTATTTCCTTAATCTCTACCAAGCAATGCAGGAATATCATTTCTCAAATTGGGAAGTTTGTCTTCTTTGTGATTCTCTCAGAGTGAGAGAAAGGTTGTAGCCACATCCATGGCCTATGTGGTCGACCAGTCCACACAGCAGAAGAAAGTGGATAAGGTTGTGGAAGAATACAAAGAAATATTCTCATCACCTACTAGGGTACCTCTACACTATCAGGTCAAGCATCCCATCGATCTGAGCCCCGACACACCACTACACAATGGGACAATTTATCACCACTCTCTTCTAGAAAATGAGGAAATCAAGTGTTAGATACAAGAAATTCTCCAGAAGGGGCACATCTGACCCAACTCATCACCTTGCAAAAGCCCAATCATGATGGTGAAAAAGAAATAAGGAACTTGATGAATTTGCATTGATTATTGGGCCACAAATAAAATCAAAGTTAAGAATCGATACTTGATTCCCCAAATTGACGATCTCCTCGATTAGCTCAAGGGGGCCAAATACTTCAATAAGATTGATCTGAAGTCTAGCTACCATCAGGTCCCAATAGAACAAATAGATGTATGGAAAATTTCCTTCAAGTCAAAAGAAGGTCTTTTTGAATGATTGGTTATGCCCTTTGGTTTGAAAAATTCCCCAACAACTTTCATGAAGATAATGGATGATATCTTGCGACCTTTAATTAATTATTTTTTGGTGGTGTATCTGGATGAAATCCTCATCTACAACAAGACTTTGACATAACACTTTCATCATATTTAGCAAGTTTTGCATACTCTGCGACAACACAATCTATATGCCAACTTGAAAAAATTATCCTTCGGCATGGATAGTGTCCAGTACCTAGGCTACATTGTTGATGCACATGGTGTGCATGTTGATCAAGCAAAGATCCAAGTCATCTGTGACTGAAAAGCTCCAAGCACACTCACTGAGCTTCAGAGCTTCTCAGGCCTTGCCAATTTCTATCAAAGGTTCATGTTGGGATTCTCCCATATTTCATTGGCCCTCAACCAAAAAACCAGGGGCAGTGGTAAGGAAAACTTTGTGTGGTGCATGTCCCAATAGAAAGTGTTCAATGAATTGAAGAAACACTTGTTCTCCACCCAATTTCTTTAATTACCTGACCTACAATATCCCTTTGATATAGAGACAGATGCTTCAGACTATGATGTGGTCGTAGTCATCACTCAGTACGACCACCCCATGGCCTATCATAGTGAGACACTATCATATTTTATCTGTAATTACCCTACTTACGACAAGTAAATGTAATCCATTGTGAAATATTGTTGCCAGTAAAGGCATTAAATTCTCAGGAAGGAGACATTCATCCACATTGATCATAAGCCGCTTCAGTTTATGAGGACACAAGGTAAATTGCAGAATGGCCACCATTAGAAGTGGTCCACATATTTGCAGCAGTTCCACCTCAACATCAAGTATAAAACATGTAGTACCAACCGAGTCGTTGATTTCCTCATCTAACCTCACGTAGTGACAATCACCACAGTGCTCGATTCTTGTGGCCACGAGACCTCTATATGGCCCCACATCTATGCGATAGATCCTGACTTCACCAACACCTACCAAATGTTGGGTGCAAACAAAATTGTCACTAAGTTCCACCTTCAGGACGGGATGTTGTGCCATATGGGCCATCTAGGCGTTCCATCAAGAAAGCAAGCGAAGATAATTTGGGAATCCCACTACAATTAGGTGGCAGAACACTTCATCATGGAAAATACAATAGTAGTGGTGCAGTGACATTTCTATTGGTAGTTTTGTAGTGATTTCAGCAAGTATATCTAGTCTTACACTGCCTGCACTATTTCCAAACCAACCACTAAGAAACAAGGCATGTACACTCCTATGCCTACTCCTGATAGGCCCTAGGAATCCATATCAATGGACTACATGTCAGGCCTTCCATCCACCAAGCAGGGAAATGACTCTCTTTTTGTGGTGGTTGATCACTTTTCTAAGATGGAGATTTTGGTCGCCTGCAAGAAGAGCATCACAACAAAGGCCACTTACAAGATATTCTTTGAATGAGTATGGGTACACTTTGGGATCCCACAAACCATTATCTCAGATCGAGACAAATGGTTCCTCAACAAATTCTGGCCGAGCATCTATTCACTATTGGAAACCAAGCTCACCAAGTCCATTGCCTTCCACCCCTAGATAGATGGCCAAACCAAGGTTGTCAACTAGATGATCATGCACATCTTGCGTGGGATGAGATTCTTCCTTATGTTCATCACAACTAAAATAGAGCCATATATAGCTCAACTGGCCACAACCGCTTTCAGGCGGGGTTGGGATTTCAGCCATTGGGTCCTATGGATATTGCACTACCCCTTTCGGCCACCCAGGAAGACTTGTCACATGCTCCAACTAGATCTGAAAAAGCCACCCAATTCATTGAGTGGATCCATCACATCCACCAATAGGTTTAGGATATTTTCATAAGTCCAATTCCAAGTACCAACAACGCCATGATCAACATCGGGTGCCACACCAGTTTCAGGTGGGAGTCAAAGTTTGGTTTCACTTGAAGAAAGGACGCTTTACAGGGCCTCATCGTAAGTTTCATCCACTCTAGTATGGACCCTACACCATCACGAAGTCTGTTCTTAGCAATGATTTTGAGCTCAATCTTCCCCCCTTCCTTGGTATGCACCCAATGTTCAATGTGGACCTCCTTCGGCCTTATTTTCCACCATTATTAGAAACCTCAAAGATAGAAGAATAGTTGACACCAACAGAGCTCAACCCTGACTGCATGGAATAGGAATCCACTGATCATATCATGGAAAAATAGGTCAAGGGAACTTACCAACAGAGGATCCAAATTTATCAGGTTGTCAAAGCAGGGTAACTCCTACACCAAGGCAAGTGGCTCACCCGGGGCCAAGTTCAATAGAAATTTCCTCATATGATGGGGGCACTCAACGCAATGGAGACCATTTCTTCCTAAGGGGGTAGGATTGATCCAAGAATATCTTGGTGGACACCCACCTTATCCAATTATCTCAAAACATTTTTTTGGCAACTTACTATTTTTAGCAATTTTTCGGTTCTTGAACTTTCGGGGACATTTTGAGGGCCTAAATGATTATTTTTCACGATCAGGCACATGAATAATGAATAAGAACTATCATTTATCCCACTAAATTAATCTCCTCACCAATACCTTTCCAATGAGATATCGTGCACCCTAAACAGAGATCGTATGCAAAAGTTATGACCTCGGGAAGTTGATGTACTAACTTACCCCAACGAGGCCCACATGAATTTTTGTGCTTCATATCCTAGGGTTAGGTTTTTGGATGTATAGGATTTTGGCATTAATTTTTATTGTGAAAATTCCTCTGTAGACTCATTGTACTCATCTTCTTGCAAATGAGCATAGTCGTCAAATCTCTTCTTAGAGATAAGTTGCCACCATTCTAGCAAGCATGTTTTCAGTCGACATTTTATAGTTTTCAACATATTCCTTATTTAATAGAAGTCAAGTTTTACTGTATATCTGTTATTGTTCATTGTGTCTCTATGTTAATATTATAAATATGTGGTTTCATTTTGTTCCACTCATAAATCTGGATCAGTGGTATCAGAGCGATCTTCTCCTTGTCATTTTTTTAATGCATGTCGCCGATGTGGTCAGGGTATAGAGAGTTGGGTCTCGAGCTTGTTTCTCTTGAGGAAAACTGCTCTCGTACACCCAAGAAAATATCCATATTGGGCAAGAATAAATACGAGGGGACATGATATCCTTTCAAAATGTTTCTTGAGGAATATCTTGAGTGATAGAGGAACGAAATGATGGACAACTTTCCACAAATCCTTTGATGGCTACCGACAAGCGACACATCCACCTCAAATGGAGGCGCCGACCCCTTCAAGGTACAAATATTTTTTTATATTCCTATATTTTAAGGTAAGATAGATGGGGATGATGTAGATAAATGGTTAAATATTCTATAAGGGTATTTTTTGTCCACAACTTTTATGATAGAGAAAATATTACATTTGTGCTCCTCAAGGTCATCCCCCATGTCAAATATTGGTGGAAGAATTATTGTGAGAAAAAGGAAATAGAGGGATCCAAATTATTTGTAGTTGCACCCACCTTGGGTTCCTTCAAGGATGATATTAAGGAACAATACTACCCTGTTGGAAGTTATGATGACTTGTATACAAGATGAACCACACTACGGAAGGAAAGAGACAAAACAGTGCCAGAGTTCACTAAAGTCTTCCATACCTTGCGCACCAAGATGGGTATCAAATATTCTGAGTGAAATCTGGTGCTCAAGTACCGTGATGGTCTGCATAGGTACATCCAAATAAAAATTGAGTTTTTTTACATCTCATCCTTGGGCATGACCTATCGATATGTCATCAAAATTGAGTAAAAGATGAAACAAAAGACATGGTAGTTTGGGTCTAGTAACCTATGACAGCATAAGCAGGGAAAGGGAAGCCCCAACCTGAAGAACAAAGGACAGAGAAAACATGGGTAACCTCAAGACAACCATCCCAAGTCACAAGTAAATAATTACAATGGGAAGATGAAGAAAGATATCGGGAAGTGGTGCGACTTCCATAAGAGCCCCTAGCATAACACTGTTGATTGTCACTCAAAGAATTCATTGGTGGCTAAGCTAAAATCCTCTGAATCAGATGTGGGTTTGGAATTTGAGTTAGAAACAAAAGACGGGAGATACATCATTGACGTGGAACCTAGTGCCACTGTTGCTACCACCAAGATCTATCCCGATGAACCGTTTGAGCCAAAGGAAGGAAAACACCTCTTTCATTCACAGATGTGGGTGAAAGACACTCTACTGCACTTCATCATTTATATAAGTAGCCAAGGGAACCTCATCTTAGTATAGGTAATCAAGCGGCTATCCCTACTAAAAAATTTGCACCCACAACCCTATACCAACATATGGCTTCATCAAGGAAGTGATCTACGTGTCAGCCAATAGTGTCGTCTGTCGTACGACATCAATCCATTCAAAGATGAGGTATTTTGTGATGTTTCTCCCCTTGAAGTTTGTGATGTTATTTTGGGCCAAGCGTATTTATGGAAACGTCATGTTGTATATGATTCTAGGCCTTGGAGTTTTATTATTACTTTGAACAAGAAATTGTATAGGATACCCGAGGTAGTCTCACCTAGTGTTATTTCCTTGATCTCTTCCAAACAATGTAGGAAGGTCATTTCTCAGACTGGGAAGTTTGTATTATTCATGATTTTCTCTCAAAGTGAGCGAAAGGTTGAAGCCACATCCATGGCCTATGTGATCGACTTCTCTGCGCAGTAGAAGCAAGTGGATAAGGTCGTGGAATAATAAAAAGACATCTTCTCATCACCTAGTAGGGTACCTCTACATTGTCAGGTCAAGCATCCCATCGATTTGACCCCTGACGCACCTATACCCAATGGGCTAATATATCATCTCTCTCTGCTAGAAAATGAAGAGATCAAGCATTTGATTCAAGAACTACTCCACAGGGGGCACATCTGACCCAACTCATTACCGTGCAGAAGCCCAATCTTGTTAGTGCAAAAGAAAGATAGAACTTGGAAACTATGCATTGATTACTGAGCCCTAAATAAAATCACAGTTAGGAATCGATACCGGATTCTCTGTACCTACGATCTCCTTGATCAGCTCAAGGGGGGAAAATAATTTAGTAATATTGATCTGAATTCTAGCTACCTTCGGGTCCCAATAGAATATACATATGTATGGAAAATTACCTTCATGTCAAAAGAAGGTCTTTTTCAATGGCTGGTCATACCCTTTGGTTTGTCAAATTCCCTAGTAAATTTCATGAGGATGATGGAAAATATCTTGTGGCCTTTCACTAATTCTTTTGTGGTGGTTTATCTAGATGAAATCCTCATTTACAACAAGACTTGGACATAACACTTGCAACATATTCAATAGGTTTTGCACACTTTGCGAAATCACAAGCTTATATATGCCAACTTGGAAAAAATTCTCCTTCAGCATGGATAGGGTCCAGTTCCTAGGCTA
>ML793413.1:224015-241867 GCA_009831015.1 Picea engelmannii
AAGAGACGGGACCGTTGGAAATTTGGAAGTAGAGATTGTCACATTGAGAAACGATATTCAAAATAAAAACATGCAAAATAGTTCTAAAGTTTTTGATAACATTATTAACAATCAGAGACCAAATTATGACAAGTTCAGACTTGGATACAATCAGACAAAAAATGGATCAAGCTATAAATATGTAGATCAAGAAACACAGACAAGAAGCTATGCAGAGATAGACAAATGAGACAAGAATTCTTACAAGGAAGATCACAGGGACACTCCTCCACCTAGAAGATCCATATTTCAGAATCAGTGATAGTCAAAAACAAGCAGGCCTCAAGAAGAAGAAGGATTCATAAGAGTAACTTCTTTCAAAATATATTCAACTCCTAGGTATCAAACTATTGTTTTTGGTTTTTGGTTTATGTTTTGAATGTAATAATTTTGGACATAAAGCTGTAAATTGCAGAGAAAATAGAAGAAACAAAAACAACTTTGAAATTCATTCAAACAATGGTTATCCAAGAAGGCCTAGTGAAACCCAGAGAAGAAGCTACAACATGTTTAAATCCTTGAGCATTGAAGTGGAATGCTACAGGTGAAACAACTTTGGACACATGGATAAATATTGTAGAATGCCAGTCCCTCCTAGAGAATCACAACACAATAACAACAATCACAAACAGGAACCTCAACAGAGAATATGGATAAGAAAGCAGAATCAACAATGAAGAATGCACACTCTCTCTACAAGCTAAACACAAGAAACTTGGTTGGTATGTTGACAGTGGCTGCTCAAAGCACATGATAGGTGATGATGATAGGTTTCTAACATTGAGAAAGGAAAGAAGTGGATCAATCTCCTTTGGAAACGATGACTCAACAAGAATCATTGGAAAGGGCACAATCATAATTGGAAACAAGGATACCAAGGAAGAAAATTTTCTACTAGTGGAAGATATGAAACATACTATTCTAAGTGTGATTCAAATGTGTGACCAAGGTCACAAACTTATGTCCAATTCATATAAGTGCAAGATAAGAAAAGAAGGCTCAGGAAAATTGGTTGCAACGACTATAAGAACTTCAAGCAACATATATGTATTAAGTGAAATTGGAAATTAAAGGTGTTGTCTAGGAAAGGAAGATGAAGTGTGTCTATGGAACAGGACTGGGCCACATAAAATTTGATAACCTCATAAAATTCAACAAAAAGGAAGAAATCAGAGAAATGCCCCAGATGATGAATCCAACCAACACATTATGCAAGCATTGTCAACAAGGAAAGAAAACAAAGACCAGATTCAAATCAAATGAATACTCCACAACAAGACCACTGGAAATTGTGCATACTGGTCTAGTTGGACCAACTAGAACAAAGGGTTTAAAATGTGAGGGACATTTTATGTTATTGGTTGATGATTATACAAGGATGACTGTAGTTTGTTTTCTCAGAAAGAAATCAGAATCATTTGAAAACTTCAAGGTATACAAGGAAATGGTTGAAAATGAAATGGATTCAAAAATCAAATGTTTGAGATCTGATAATGGAGGAGAGTTTATTTCAAAGGAATTTATGGATTTCTGCAGCGAGCATGGAATAAAAAGGAAATTATTTGTTTCTAGGGAAGTTCAACATAATGGAGTGGTTGAAAGGAAGAACATGACAGTACATGAAATGGCTCGAACAATGTTAATTCATTCGAAGTTGACATATGTCTTTTGGACACATGCAGTGCATACAACAATTCACATTCAAAACAAAGTAATTCTAAAAAACAACAATGATAAAACTCCCTACGAGCTATGGAAAGTAAGACCAATGAATGTGAAGCACTTCAGAGTTTTTGGAAGCAAATGCTACATCAAAAGAGAAGATTGAAGAATGGGAAAGTTTGATTCTCGTGTGGACAAAGACAAACTTGTTGGGTAATCGAGTACAAGGAAAGCATACAAATGTTTCAATCTAAGTCTCAACAAAGTTGTGGAAAGAATCAATGTAATGTTTGATGAGGAAGGTGGACGGAAAATAAAGGAAGAAGAAAAGGAGTCAATGGAACAGGTTTATGAAGAAGAAGCAAAGGACGAAGAAGTAGAAGAAGCAGAAGATGAAGAAGATCAGATAGAAGTAGAAGAGAAAGAATAACAAGTACCTCCAAAGACACCTAGCAAACGAATACAGAATAATCATCCCTCAGATCAACTTATTGGGAATAAATATGCAGGAGTTGAGACTAGAAGAAGAATTCGTTCACCAGAACAACTACACCTAGCACTCTTATCTTCGATTGAACCAACCAGGTTTTGAGAAGCCAACAAGGATGAATTTTGGATAAAGGACATGGATGAAGAGTTGGATCAGATATAGAAGAATGACACTTGGGAATTGGTTCCAAGATCAAGGTACAAGAATGTGATTGACACAAAGTGGATCTTCAGAAATAAATTGAATGAAGATGGATAGGTTACTAGGAATAAATCTAGATTGGTATGTAAAGGATACATACATGTTGAAGGTGTTGACTATGAGGAGATGTTTTCCCCATCTTCTAGAATAGAATAAATCATGTTGATCCTAGCTTATGCATGCTCCAAGAATATTAAAGTGTATCAGATGGATGTGAAATCAACTTTTCTGAATGGGGAACTAGAAGAAGAAATCTACATTGAGAAATAGAAAGGATTCCAATTATCAAATAATGAAGATTATGTTTGCAGGTTGAATAAGTCCTTGTATGGTCTCAAACAAGCCCCAAGAGCATGTTATTACACACTAGACATATACTTACAGTAGCAAGGTTTCAGGAAAGGAAATGTAGAAAATAACCTCTACATCAAGGTAACTCAAGATAGTATTTTATTAATTGAAGTTTATGTTGATGATATTATTTTTGGAAGTGATGATGACAGGTTGAGCCAAACATTTTCAAAGGATATGCAGAATGAATTTGAAATGTCATTACTTGGAGAACTATCCTTCTTTCTGGGTCTTTAGATATGTCAAAGAAACCAAGGAATTTTTATTTCTCAAACCAAGTGTATCAGAGAAATGCTAAAGAGGTTCGGAATGGAAGATTCCAAACTAGTCAATACTCCTATGAAAACAAGTTGCAAGCTAAGTAAATATGATAATTCAAAGTCTACAGATCAAAGGTATTACATATCAATGATTGGCAACTTACTCTATGTGACAACATCCAGATCAGATGCAATGCAGGAAGTTGGATAGGTGGCACAATTTCAAGCAGAACCAAAGGAATCACATGTTCTAGTAGTAAAGAGGATATTCAAATATATCAAGGGTACACAAGAGTTTGGATTATGGTATCCAAAAGGAAAGGATTTAACACTTATTGCCTACATAGATGCAAATAGGGTAGGTTTCAATGATGACCGAAGAAGCACAAATGGAGCAACGTTCTACTTAGGTGAGTGTTTGGTATCTTGGCTAAGCAAGAAATAGTCATCTGTATCATTTTCTACAGCCGAATCAGATTATATTGCAGTAGCAACATGTTGTACATAGGTTATATGGATGAAACAAACTATGAAAGATATAGAGGTTGAGTATGAAGAGCCCATTCCAATATATTGTGATAATGCAAGTGCCATTAGTATCTCAAAGAATTGAGTGATGCACTCCAATATGAATCAAATTCCAATCAAGTATCACTTTCTATAGGAACAAGTTGCGAACATTAGAGTCAAATATGTGGGAACAAAAGAATAGCTTGCAGATATATTTACAAAATCACTTAAAAGGAAAGATTTTGAGTATCTTCAACAAAGACTCGAAGTCATTTCTACTCCCAAATTAATGATTTTGAATGCTTAACTTGTATGTCTTAGATTTACATGAGGAAGCACCATAAATAGGACATTTTAGTTTGGGGGAGTATTTTCTGAAGAGCTCAGTCAAGGGGAGTATCCCCAAGGATAGTTCAGTTAGGGGGAGAATCCTCGACAGGAAGTTAACTTTTCCATTGATTTCAAAGGGGGAGAGATTCATCAGATGCATCATTAGAGAGAACATAGGCATGGTTCCAAAGGGAGCGGCGGTCACATGGGGAGCATGAGAAATATGGCTTCAGTGTTGCCTTAGAGTGTTTCCATCAATTCCAAAGGGGGAGATTATTGATTAATTGGGTTGGTTTTCATTGATGTAAACCCTTGAATCAAGTCTGATAGAAAATTCCAGTAGCCCCAACAATATGGTTAAGGGAATCAATATTGTTTGAGGTATAAAGGTATGAAGATCAATGTAATTGTAGGTAAGACTACTCTATATGGATATTACATGCCATACCATTTTCATTGATATGTGGAACGTCACATAAATCCTCACGGTTAGAGAGTTATGGCCTTGTGAAATTGGAGCACCCTTGATGGGTGTTCTATATGCACAAAAAACACACTAAAAATCCTCAATTAAATTGTCAACTCACGGTAAGTAAACTTAGAGTTGTAGCAAAATATATGCCAAGGTAGAAGGGCTAGTAGTAGTATAGTCTAACTAAGGAAATGGTTATCTAAAGGCTAATCTATTCAAGCAAAGCTATCTAATGAGAAAACCCTACTAAGCAACTTAAAACTATGTAACCTATGTACTTTTGGATCAAGGATCAATGGATAGTTCTAAGAAAACAAGTAAAACCCCTACTTGAAGAAAACTAGTTCATAACAATAAGAAAAAGAAACTATTAAGCATAACGATAAGAAAATAACAAAAGAAAACTACTTTAACTTGCCTACCTAAATTCAATGAGCAACTACCCTATGAAAGCAAGTAAATAAACAAGAAACTATACTATCAAAGCAAGAATAGACAAGTAAGCAAGTAACCTACTAAAGCAAGTGAACAACTAACTACACTAAGATAACTTCTACTGCAAGTAAAATAATTAAGACTTCTCATTGAAAAACTATCTAACCTAAGAGGCAAGTGAACTATATTCTTAATTCAAACTTCAAAACTATTTCTAATTCATAAAAGGAAATCTATTTAATTGAAAACAAGAAGGACTAACAACTAACCTTTAATCTATGATAAGAAAAATTGTTCTTTAACCTATCAAAGCAAAAGACTATCTACCCTACAACAACAATAAAAATATCTTCTGATCTACGAAAGCAAGAAACTATATCTTCTGATCTATGAAAGCAAAAAACTATATTTTTAACCTATGAAAACTCAAATATATTGTTGGTGGTTGTGTGAATGTCTTTGATGTCGTATAATATCTCGATGGCACTTGACAACAAAGGATCATTCAAGCGGTATAATCTCTACACTGATCTCGATAGCAAAGTGAAAGGTATGGATTAAACAATCCAATGAGAATTTATCCATTATGGAAACAATGTTAATTACCCTGCATATTCATGGAATTATTAACCATCAACAATATCACGAGATTTTAATTGTATTTCTATGCTATGTAAGAAAACTTCATAATTAAATTCAATCATTAACTAAGAATTGTAATTGCAATCTAATTCTAGGAAAGAAAGTACATAAAATGAAACTATGCTATATCTATTTTAACAATTCAAAGTGCAAGAAAGAAAGTGCTTAAAAACAAGAATTAAAGCATGACGTATAAAAAGTAAACTAACGAATACATTAACTAACAACTAGTTAAGAAAGATCTATATAAAAATGGAATAAGCAATCTATAATTAAAAAATGAAACTAATCCTATCCATCCATCAAATCCTTGTTAAAGAAGACATGCAATAAAACTCCACTCTATCATATTTCAAACTATGTTTTAAATTTAATTCTAAAAGCATATATAAAACACAATCTAATATCTAATTACATGAGGGGTTAGTCTATGAATTTACAAATTCGTTCCTAACTACAAGATCAATGCATACTAATACAAGCCTTCATACTAACCTGCAAAAGAGAGTTAAAATGATTAAACTACAACAACAAATTAATTAACAAAGGAAAAATAACAATGCATGTATAGGAAATAAAGAAGAGGCATCTAAACTATAAAATACATGAACAATTTAAAGAATAGTTACCAGACTGTTGGTGGGTCCCCCAACAAGTCGTGGTCATTTCCTAAAGGCACACCACAAACTTAGCAAATCGCTTTCACCATTAAAACTCAAAAACACAATTTCTATATAATCTGGCAATGAAAAATGTCAAAATAGAGTAAAATCGTGTTTGTCTCCAATACACTGGTTCTTCTGTTGCTTAACTTCTATCTAACTACCATGATGGTATTTATAATATTTATAGACCAAGTGGTTGACCACAGGAGGTTCAAACCACTTCTAAAATCGACAAATTACATTAATGGTTCCCTAACTGTCGAAATAGAGTGAGCCAATAATCGCCCTACTTAACAACTTAAACTGAGTTGTCAAGGGTTCAATAGCTGAAGGGGGCAAGCACGAGCAAAACCCATGTTCTTGATTCACCCACCACTGGTCGCCAATACCATAACCACCAAATCGCCCACCGTTTTTGTGCAAGATGCAATGCTGGACAAAGTGTCAGATCGGGTACCAGATCGAGTACTGGAAGGAGTGTCGGACTAAGTGTTGGAAACAAAAATGTGATGCGTTTTTGCCCGGTAACACCAAAAAACGTGAATTAGATCCTTGGAAACATAAAAACGTGAATTAGATCCTTGGAAACATAAAAAAATGATGAATTATACTCAATATTAACATTAAACACGAATCATACATACATGTTCTAGATCATACCGTTTTGGCACAAAATTCTTCAAAAAGATTCTCCAAAACATGAAAAACACATATGTACATTTGGTAAAAGTGTCTAATAATTGTCATAAAATTGATCATATCTCGGGCCCAACATTACCCCCACACATATGATTTTGCAGGTCCCACTGCAAACAAAAAGAAATTACCCCTCGTGACTAGGCTTGTTGAGGAGGATCAACCTTGGAAGCTTCTCCTTCTGGCTGTGAAGACTTTTCCTTATGCCTCTTGTGTTGCTTCAATTGTGCTCTGAGGTTGCGGTTGGATTTGGTCATCTCATCAACCAACCATTGAAGGGGGTTAACCTGTTCTTGAAGGAATGCATTATCATGATGAAGGCGTGTGTCTATTGTCTTCCTTTCTTCCAACTATTAGAGAAGATAATGGTTTTCTTTTTGTAGCTTCTGAATGGATTGGGCAGAATCGGTGATCTCAGAGGAAGGCTTAGATCCTTTGAGGGATGTGGACAATCTATCAGTCTTAGGATCTAGAGTAGGCATGGGTGAAGTAGGAGTGATGGGGGATTGGTAAGGAGAGGTAGGTTCTGGTATTTTCTTTCTTAGTGGCTCTAATCCATCCGCAGAAACTTCCCTAAGTCTCTTGTGAGGGCTCTCAAGATTGGAGGACACTTGGATAGGATCTGAAGCAGGCAGGGGTTTTGCATAAGGTTTTGTTTTTGTGCTTCGGCTACTCTTTTGAAAGGGTCCTTTACCAAATCGATTGGCTCCCCTTCTATTTGTGGGAACGATGGAAAAGTCTTGTTGGATTACTTCTTGGAGCTTTTTAGGTGTAGGATCAAGAGATATTGAAGGCATTGGGGGGTTAACAATAGGCTTCTTTTGGTCTTTGCTATTGGTCTTTTTACCCGATGAGGAAGTAGGGATATCAACAAGCTTTTTGTATTGTTCTGGCAAAGAGAGGGTTTGTACAAGGGGGTTTGGAGTTCTTGGAGATCAGGGCTTGGATGGAGAGATAGTTCTTAGGCTAAGTGGCTTTTTTCTGGTCTTAATTGTCAAGTGAGGGTTTGCAAATTGATAGATAAAGGCATCCCAAGTTTTCCCCTATTTCTCTAATTCGGCTAGAATAAGGAGTTTGATCAAGCCATGGTGAAAGAGACTCTTGTGGGGGTTAGTCACATTCTTCCTCACTTGAGAGGACATCTTCTCCAAGTTTTTTAGAAAATAGAAGGGGAAGTTCAAAGGTTTGTTGAACAGAAAATGGGCCAACAATCTGAAATTACAAGCTTTGAAAGTGGAGTATCTACCTTCGCATGTAATCAACCTCATGATGATGATGAGCGGGTTGATCAATTCCACCTTTATCCACTCCCTAGAATATCCGTTTTCTCCTAAAATGTTCTCAAATTCGGGCTTAAAAACATTGTTATAACTTGAGCACAACAATTGGTGGTTTTTGAACCATCTATCTCCCATTCTTGGGAGCTTCGTGGTTGCAACAATGGACTCTTCTAAGACTTCAAAGGAAAGAGACCCTACGTGCGTTGTCTTCCCATCAAAACCGAGGGAAAATTGCATGGAGAGGCCATCATCGTGGCCCTGCAAGTTAGACAAAAATCGCCCCTAGCCTGTGCACAAACACACCTCTTTGCATTGTGCAAATTCGAGAATGGAAAAAAGATCCACATAGGAAGACGGTTCATACCTCTTGGGAATTTTGGTAGAGGCGACATTCACCAGGCAAGGGCGTGAACGGGCCAAGATATGGCACGAATTGGGCACGGGTTGAGCGTAATTCAAACAGGGGAAGAAATGGTAGGGGCTGGGCACGATTTCTCAATGCAGGGCAGAGCAAATGGAAAGGGTGAATTGAGATAATGGTTACCCAACCCGAATTTGAATGCACCTATGGTGGAGTAAGTTGCACAAATGTGTGCATGAGCTGCCATGTGTGGGAATTTTCGAATTCGAAGGCTCGTTTATGGGGGAAATGTAATGATGCGTAGTTAGATCAATTTCCAAGTCTTTTGACTTGGATATTTGATCATGAACATATAAAGTATCTTCAATCAATTTCCTACAACCAATTCAATTGAATGTAATTGATTTCTAGTTACTTGGAATCTAGGACAATTATTGGTGTGTAATTCATATGGCACTTCGTTCAGAAACTCATACAACATTTCATACGGTACCTCTGTGTTAAGTACATTTGCAGCTCTTATAATGGATAGCCTGCAAATTTGAAGTGTTTTTGACAATCACAGTGGTTAATGAGCAGAGGTAGAATTCTCCCTTGTTGATTTTTCCATCATTCTCACTCAATCCTCTTGCATATGACATATAATGTCAAACCTACAATGAACAGGTTATAGAAAGCATAAAACATGTATTGTCAATCCTACAATATACAACTTGTAATGAAAGGTAAGTCGATAAAGAGTGGTCTGTTAAATATATGTTCAGTAATTTATAGCACACAAGAGTTTAGCATTTCAAAAATAAAATGACTATTAATGTAATAACCTGTATCATGGAAATAATAAAAAAATTCTTGCAAAGATTTATTTCTCTAGGCAATGATCATTTGTCAGCTCATGAACCCCTCCCCCACACCTAAGTATTGTGACACCTCACAATCAAAAGTATAGGAAACTAGTCAGTACCCCCAATAACTGAAGATTTATAGTATGTCATGTGTAAAGATAAAGTTTCACAGATTGGTCTGATGAGATGGTTAGAATATGGCCCCACCTACAGGATAAGAGATCCTATATATAGATAAGAAGAGATAAGCAAGAGAGTTTCAAGATAGTCTTAGAGTTATTTCCCAATGACAAGTTTATGAAGTTCATTAACATTAGCTTAACCACACATAATTCATGTCAGCTTTGTCTGCAAGTAATGCCGTACATTAGGACAAGTTTAAATTTATTATTTATTTTTGTCAGATTACCATCCTCACTAGGTAGAATGTCTCACTGCCAGCAAGCCTGTTCAGTACTCCAACTAGTTTACCTAGTCATACCACAGGCCAGTACCCACTGCCAGAAGACATGTTCAGTATCCTGGTAGGTTAGCCTCTTACACCCTCAGAGACTGGCCCTCCATCTTTTAATATTTTTAGTATAAGATTGCTTTATGCAAGAAGATGGGGGAAAGCTCTGAAAGCAACTTTTTCTTTCCATTTTTTTCAATTGGGATGGTATTTATGTTAGAGGATGAATTTTCGTTATATTACTTAGTGATTGTACCGATGTAAGGGGTACTTAAGCAGACGTGGCCTATCTAAAGATATGATATAATCAATCTATTTAGTGTGTAGTGGATGGTACCATTGAGAAAGAACAGAAGCAACGAGCCTAGAGATATCTTCCTGTTCTTTTAAGCAGAAGCAACGAGTTATGTTATTGTGATGTTTCCATGACTAATCGCTAATTAGACCTCCTTGTTACTCTTTGATAAAGACACTTGAATCACTTACTCAGGTTTCTTGGAAAAAATGTACAAGAGACCTCTAGGCTTGATAGTTATGGTATCACTTTCTTATACAGTGGTGAAGAGTTTCAAGAGCAACTTCTTTAGAATGCCTTTAAAAATGAGATTTTTTGCAAAAATATGGCTAATTAAAGTAAGTCAATATTCATTTGATGCTTTAGTAGACACAAAATTCAAGTGTAACAATGTTTTGAAGAAATATCCTTGAAACTGTGTACTCCTAGTGAAATAAATACTTACAGAAATCTCTAGAATTGCCTTATTAACGGAATTCAAAAACTATTTACATATATACAGTAGGAAATTTAGAAAAAATTTCAAGAACAAGGGGGGACTTCCCCATCTACTAAGGCCAATGTTTTTTCAGTTGACATGACCTGTAGAAAATCCTCTTTGTAAATGGGCTTATGATAAAATTTTAGTCGGTGTCCATTTACTACAAAGGAGACTTGTCCATCGTCAATTGTTTTAATTTTTACAGCTCCATTTTCATATACAGTGTCTACATCGTAAGGGCCCAACCACTGGGTGGTGAGTTTTCCTTTGAAGGTTTTGAATCAGGAATCAAACAACAGAGCCCAATCACTAGGTTGGAAGTGCTTCTTCTTAATAAACTTGTCATGCCACTTGCTCCTCTAGTTTTGGACTAATATTGTTCATTGGATGGCATCTTTCCTAATTTCATCCAACTCATTCAATTGTAGAGCTCGTTTCTTCTGAGCCTCATCTAATTTCAATCCTAATTCTGTGGAAATACGGAAGGTCCTTACTTGGAATTCTATAGGTAGAAGTACTTGTTTCCCGTACACTAGCTCATAAGGGGTATGCCTAGTGGTATTTCTCCAGGTGGTCTGGTATGCCCACAAAGCTTCTAGGAGCCTATCAGCCCAATCTCAGTGATGTCATTGAACAGTCTTGGTCAATATGGCTTCAAGAACCTTGTTTGTGGATTCTACCTCACCATTGGCTTGCGGGTGGTATGGAGAAGATTTACAGTGTTTAATCCCATATTTCTTTCTTAGCTCTCTTATCATCTTGGAAGTGAATTGAGTGCCTTGGTCGGTAAAAATTTCACGTTGGACACTGAAGTGGGTAAATATGTCTTCATATATTAATTCAACAAAAAACTTCTTTGTATCCCTGAATAGGGATTTTCCTCTACCCATTTGGTGACATAGTCCGTACAAACCAAAATATAGTTCTTCCTATGGGACATGGGTGAAATTGGTCCTACAAAGTCGAGGGGCCATTTTTCGAAGGGTTCTATCATAAAAGGCATGCAAAGGAATTTCATCAGTTGATGTAGGTCTTCCTATCCTTTGGAAACTATCACAACTTCTCACATACTTAGCAACATCTTTGAAAATGCTAGGCCAATAGTAACCCGAATGTAGCACCTTATATGTTGTGCATTTGTCAGAAAAATGGCCACCACATTGTCCATCATGAAAAATTCGTAGTATTTTAGGTACCTCATCCTCTCAGACACATCTACGAATAATCAAATCAAGACCTGTTTGAAAAATATCATGACCAACCCAAGAGTAATTAGCACTTTGTGTAATAATTTTCCACTTTTCATGAGGTGACAAATGAGACGGTAACTTCCTAGTGGCTAGATAGTTTTCCATATCTGCAAACCATGGAGTATTGAAAGAAAGGGAAAAGAGGTGCTCATCTGGGAAACTATCATCTACAAGGATATCATCATCCTCATTTTTTATTCGGGAAAAAAATCCGCTACTACATTATCCTTTCTAGGTCGGTCAAGCACAGTGATATTAAATTCTTGCAATAACAAAAGCCACCTGGTCACTCGACCATTAGTTATGGGTTTGTTCATGATAAATCTAATGGCAGAATGATCTATATGTATGAATACTTCATAACCTGTAATGTAATAATGAAACTTGTTAATAGCATGAATAACTACCAAGAATTCCTTCTCGGTAACTATGTAGTTTAACTCGGTGGGGGACAAGTTCTTGCTCACAAAATAAATGGCATAGGATTGTTGGTCCTCTTTCTGCCCTAATACCTCTCCTATTGTGGTGTTGGAGGCGTCAGTGGATATATGAAATGGGAGAGTCCAATTGGGACCTCTAAGAATTGGTGCCACAGGCAGCTTAGCTTTCAGGGTTTCAAAGGCAGTTTGACACTGCTTAGTCCAAACAAAATCAACATCTTTTATTAATAATCCAAACATAGGTGCAACAATCTTTGTAAAATTTTCAATAAACGACTGGTAATATCCGGCATGTCCAAGAAATATTCTCACCTCTTTCTGAGTCTTGGGGGGTGGAAGTCTGACGATGACCTCAATCTTTGTAGGATCGACTTTTATCCCTTAAGATGAAACATGATGTCCTAGAACCACTCCTTCAGTTAACAACATTTTGCATTTTTCATGACTTAGAGATAGGTTCATTTCCTGGCATCTGATGAGGAATGTTTTTAAGTTCTCTAAGAATTCCTGGTAAGTGTTACCATAGACTGTGAATTCATCCATGTATACCTCCACACAATCATGAATAATATCGACAAATATCCCTAATACTGCTCGTTGAAATGTGGCAGGAGCATTACACAATCCAAATGGTAAGACCCTATAGGTATAGGTACCCCAAGGACAAGTAAAGGTAGTCTTATTCTAGTCCTCGGGTGCTATAAGAATCTGATTGTACCCACTGTACCCATATAGAAAGGAAAAATACTTCTTTCTAGACAAGGTGTCTAGAACTTGATCAATGAAAGGGAGAGGAAAATAATCTTTCAGAGTGGCTTTGTTGGGTTCCCGGAAATCAACACAAATTATCCATTTCCCGGTTACTTTATTTGGAACCACTACAAGTGGAGATACCCACTTACTGTCGGAGATGGGATAGATAAATCCAACATTTAACAACTTTTGGATCTCCTCCTTGACTATGTCTTTGAGTGTTGGGTTCATCCTTCTCTGGGGTTGCCTAACAGGTGTTACTTCCCCTGGGGTATATATGTGATGGATGCATGTGTCAGGGTGTATACCCTTCATGTCAGTGTATTCCCAGGAAAATTCTCTTGATTGTTCTTTAAGTACATCTACTAACCATTTTTGTTGGTCTTTATCTAGCTCGGAGTTTATATGTAAAACTTTTCCTGGACTGATATCATAGGGCATAGTATAAGACATGGTAGACTCATCTATATCGAAGATAAAAGATGTCGAAGAAAAAATGGATGGGTCCAATTTTTCTTGAAATTCTTTCCCAAAAATGTATTCAAATTGGGGAAAAGACTGTGGACAATCCACACATGTGATAGCAAAAATAAACTGGTTTAGCACATTTTTTGTTGTGTTCTCCTGAAGTGCCCATGCATGGTCACTTGGTAATACGGGTTCTTCCTAGTCCTCATTCTCGTATGGACATTCAATCCACCATAGATTCTCCATAATAGGTTGATCTGGAGGGTAAATGGTGAGCTTCTAGATAGAGAGACCATTTGAGATGGTCATTTCCCCTTCTCTACAACCAATAAATGCATTGGTTGTGGCTAGCCAAGGTCTTCCCAAAATGACGGGATGGCATTTGGAAGGATCCTTTGAGTGAATGACAAGAAAATATACTGGGTACTCCCATGAGGCTAAAGTAACCATGATATCATCTAAAATTCCTTCAGGGATAACCCTAGTATTATCCGCTAATTCCAAAATGGTTGGGGTAGGTCGAAGAAGAGGTTGTAACTGTAATTGTTCCGAGGTAGTAGTGGTCATAACATTGATGGCTTCCCCTAGGTCTATGAGAGTGTTTTCAATGGAGACCTCATTAATAGTTATGGTCACTACGGGGTTTCCTGAATTCCCATATTTTGCTAGTTTTGGTTGCTCTGATATGTATTCGGAAAGTCCTCCTATCAAGTGTACTATTGGGGGGTCCTTTTTCTTCCTACCTGGATTCTTAATACACAATTCTTTGACTACCTTACTGTATATTGGAATATATTTAATGGCTTGAAGTAGGGGAATCTTGACACAAATATTTTTCAATTCATTCAAAATGTCAAATTCCGATCGGGTGGTAGGTTTCTCGATTACCAATCGGTCTGGATAAGGAGGGATCTTCATAATTTGTGAAGGTTCATTTTGGGGAAGCTTGGGTTCTTGATTCTTTGGGATAATAACATCTTCCCACCTAGTGTCATMTGTGGGTTGTTTGGTGGTTTCTTCTTCTTCTTCTTCTTGGATGACTACTTAAGGTCTCTGCCTCTCCAGAACTTTTCCCGATCTTAGTTGAATTTCCTRTAATGGAACAAGAGTAATAACATATGTTGGGAAGGCCTGCATATCAACATTGTGAAGAGGTTGAGGAGGATTATTATTAGGATTCGACACTGGTTGTTCTAGTATTAGTGTTGGTCTCAGGGATCTTGCATTCTKGTATTGTAGCAGTTGTTGTTGYGGAATAGGAAGTAAAGGTGGTGGAACAAAACCTGGCAGAAGCTATAGAGTGTTTGGTGGGAACTGAGGATAATGATGGTTGTACATAGGGATAGGTGGAGCTTAAGGGTTTCCTTGGTTATGTCCTCCTCTCCATCCTTGAAACCAAGGATGTTGGTACTGAGTAGACTAGTTTTTCAAACCTGGTGAGTTCCACTGTTGTTTTTGATAATAGGGTGGAACTTGAGATTGTAGATCCAGGTATGTGCGTTGGTTCCTAGGCTACCATGGCCTCCTAGGTGCATAATAAGACTCCCCAGGATCTCCACTCCTATAGATGGCTAATAAACCGGGAAATGATGGACATTTCTTAGTTGAATGGTCTTCTATACAGAAGCCACAAACTGAAATGTTATCTAATGGGCATTCCCTTGAGGAATGCTTCCTCTTGCATCTTGGGAAATATATGCTCATTGCTGCATTTTCCTCCTCCTATTTCTTTTTGATTTTTAGGGTGTCTAATTGGGAACCTATTGTGCTTAAGATATATGTTTTGAATTTTTCTAAAAGGTTCCCTATCTCTTCTCTTGTAATACCACCTGAACTAATTGGTTTTAAGCTTCTATTGTAAGGGTCCCGAACATTCTTTCCTATTTTGGCTCTACTCCTTGAGTAATTTTTACACATTTCACATATTTTGGAAAATGGTTTATGGGAGATGTCACCTAATTACATTAGGTTAAGCATCTCTAGATATTCTTCTAAAATTCCCTTAAGGAAAAGATCCCTAATTTCATCCTCTAGGAGGTCATGGTATTTTGACTTCTGGGAGATATAACTAAATCTTTCCATATAATCTTCGAGGGTCTCATCTTCTAACTGTTGGATTTTAAAGATGTTTTTACGAGACTCTTTGGTCTTCTAGTAGTCTTGGTACTTCTTAAGAAAGATGTATTTCATGACTTCCCAAGACCTAATACTGGATTCTCCCAACCCCATGAACGATCTTAGTGTAGAGTCTTTGAGGGTGGCAGGAAAGAGTTTTAGTTTCTGGGCATCTTGTACGTAGTTGTAGCTCCTACACAAGATGTCAAATTCAAATAGGAAGGTGTCTGGATCTTCACCGTTTTCACCATAAAAGGTAGGCAGTGCTGAGAGAGGAATATTCTTCATGTTGACATTGGGAATGGTGTCCAAAATTGGAAACCCGAAGGTAGTTTCAGTTTGGTTTTCAGTTTCTTATTCCTCCCCGTGTCTTACATTGTTATGGTCCTCCTGATCATCCATATTGGATTGGTTTCCAAAAAGAGAGTACCTAGGTGGTTTTATCTTTGAAGAGAACAAGGTTTCCGTTTGATGAAAAGGTCTTCCTACGGATTGGATGTTTGGGACTCTACTCAAGCCAGTTGAGAATATTGGTGCCAAATTTTTTGTGTCAGTTTGAGAGATAATTACATTGGTTGAACTACCAAACAAAAGATTCACCTGTTCAGGGTCTATGATGTATTCAAAATTAGGATCTCTTGGTGGTGGTGTAAAAGAAAAGGTTGTATTGTTTGGTTCTGCAAAAGGCTCAAGTGCTCTTGCCTCCTGTCCCAATATGATTGATGCTTCAATTTCTTGTTCTATAGTGCTCCATGTGGTAGTCTGTTCAGAGACTATCTTAGCTCTTTGAGTTGATCTAGATCTTATTTTTTGGTCTCGGTCTGTGGATTTTATAAGTGGAACGTCCCTTCCCCCAAAAAGTTCAGAAGGAACCTTGGTTGAAAGGTCTTATTTAGATTTAATGTATCTACCTTTTGGATCTCTAGGTCTATTCATGACAGAAAGAAAAAACAAATGAAAAAGCTACCATTTAGTTTCTAGGTCTATTCATGAAAGTAAAAAAAAACAAAAATAAAAACTACCATTGGGTTTGGGGGAGCCTGCACTAGCATATGCGTAGGTTCTTACCTCTCGTCTTAAAGTTCCCCTGCCACCAATCTAATGCTAAGGTCTAGGAATGATCTATTTCCTAACTACTTCCTACCTTGAGACAACTCCCCGATAATGATGCAAAAAATGATGGGTGTTCTATATGCACTAAAAACACAATAAAAACCATCAATTAAATTGTCAACCTGGGGTAAGTAAACTTAGAGTTGTAGAAAAATATATGCCAAGGTAGAAGGGCTGGTAGTAGTATAGTCTAACTAAGGAAATGGCTATCTAAAGGCTATTCTATTCAAGCAAAGCTATCTAATGATCAAACCCTACTAAGAAACTTAAAACTATGTAACCTAAGTACTTTTGGATCAAGGATCGATGGATAGTTCTAATAAAACAAGTAAAAACCCTTCTTGAAGAAAACTAGTTCATAACAATAAGCAAAAGCAACTATTAAGCATAATGATAAGCAAATAACAAAATCAAACTACTTTAACTTACCTACCTAAATTCAATGAGCAACTACCCTATGAAAGAAAGTAAATAAACAAGCAACTGCCAACTATACTATCAAAGCAAGAATAGACAAGTAATAAAGTAACCTACTAAAGCAAGTGAACAACTAACTACCCTAAGATAAATTCTACTACAAGTAAAATAATTAAGACTTTTCATTGAACAACTATCTAACCTAAGAGGCAAGTGAACTATATTCTTAATTCAAACTTCAAAACTATTTCTAATTCATAAAAGGAAATCTATTTAATTGAAAGAAATAAGGACTAACAACTAACCTTTAATCTATGATAAGCAAAATTGCTCTTTAACCTATCAAAGAAAAAGACTATCTACCCTACAACAACAATAAAACTATCTTTTGATCTACGAAAGCAAGAAACTATATTTTAACCTACGAAAACTCAAATATAGTGTTGGTGGTTGTGTGAATGTCTCTGGTGTCATATAATATCTTGATGGAACTTCACAACAGAGGATAATTCAAACGGTATAAGCTCTACACTAATCTCGATAGCAAAGTGAAAGGTATGGATTAAACAATCCAATGAGAATTTAGCCATTATGGAAACAATGTTAATTACCCTGCATATTCATGGAATTATTAACCATCAACAATATAACGAGATTTTAATTGTATTTCTATGCTATGTAAGCAAGCTTCATAATTAAATTCAATCATTAACTAAGAATTGTAATTGCAATCTAATTCTAGGAAAGAAAGTACATAAAATGAAACTATGCTATATCTATTTTAACAATTCAAAGTGCAAGAAAGAAAGTGCTTAAAAACAAGAATTAAA